>CM035427.1:123331418-123338918 GCA_020310875.1 Ceratopteris richardii
CTTTGACTATGGTTGACTTTGACCAATATGACTTTTATGGGCTGAACAGTTGCCCACCACCTAATGTGCTCTCCATCCCAGAGAGCTACAACCAAATCTAGGAGCAGAGATGACACCATGAGTCATGTGCTGCAAAAGCTTTAAGAGGACACTTGAGCAGCTACTAAGTCCATGAGAAGCATAGAGAACAAACACCAGAGAAGAACCAAAATTGTAAATTTTGCACGGAAAAGAAAAGGAGGGCAAAGGGAGGGTAGGAAGGAAGGGGAAGGGAGGGCTGAGGGGCTGAGATGGATAGGGCAGGGAGGGGTAAGGATGGGGCTCACTAGAAGGGTAAAGGGAGGGTGAGGGAGTAGGAGTTGGGTTCTAGAGAGGGCTGAAATGAGCAAACAGGAAATCTATAGAGGGTGCAAATGTGAAAATGTGCAACATATGGTAAAATGAGGTGATAATAGACCATGTGGATCATGCGCTGAGTAAAAAACACTTGAGAAATGTGCTCAAAGCATGTGAGGTATGACCAAAAGTCAAAGAAAAGGTGTGATTTTGGAAAATTAAAGGCAAAAAATGAGTCTAGAGGTGCCAAAATACATGAAAATGACCCCAAGTTTGAAAACAATTGCCATCTGAGACACAATCTAGAGCCAAAAGTTTTGGACCATGAAAAATAGAAAATATATATATTTTTAATTTTTTATAAAGTACAAAATAGAAAATAAAAAAAATAAAAAATGGGGAGAGGCGGGGGGAGAGGGGGGCTCGGGGGGGGGGGGGGGAGGGGGGGGGAGAGAGAGAGAGAGAGAGAGAGAGAGAGAGAGAGAGAGAGAGAGAGAGAGAGAGAGAGAGAGAGAGAGAGAGAGAGAGAGAGAGAGATTGAGAGAGAGAGAGGGTCTTTTTTTTCGAATTTTTCCTTCCCCCTTTTTTTTTGTTTTGGAAAAAAAATCAAATCTATGGGGACCTTTTTTTTGGGTGAAAATATCCAAAATTTGAAAAACAAATAGAGAAAAAATGCAAACAAAATCCAAAAAATTCTCAAAAAATTCACTACAGGTCTAGGTCAGTTTTTTCACTCAAAACCACAAAGAGCTTCCATTATTCCTCCAATTTAGCAAGAAAATGACATATGAAAAGGATGAAAAATTCTAGAAATGCTTTAGAAATTTCCAAAAATTATGCTTATGTAAAGGGCTATGAGAGAGTTGCTAAATTTGCTAAGAACTCAAGGAACAAGCATGAAAATGGATAAAAACCACTAAAACTTAAGCAAAAATGACATGAGAAGGCTATGTACAACCTGGACAAATGGTGCAAGTTCACGGTCATCCATGAATCTTCACTTGTGTTGATGATATGCCTTGAGCGCGCCTTAATATATTGACCAGTGGCACGGCCTCTTCTTTTAGCATCTCTTACTCCAGTGTACCCCAATTTAGCATTGTTTTAACTCGATAAGGCCCTTCCCAGTGTGGAAGCCATTTTCCCCTTACTTTTGTGTGGATTTGAGGTCTATGGAGAAGAACTAACATGCCTGTTTGTAGGTTATTGTTCCACAGATTCCGATCATGTGCCTCCTTCCTCTTCATTTGAGTCTCAAACAATTTCTTTGCATCATGTAGATGTATCTCTTCCACTTTATGCAGTGCTCCAAGCCTCTAAGAGACACCACAATCTTTCTTCCCCTGCATGAATGCTACTTTTGGTGATTCATGTAGATATTCAAAGGGTTCAATAGGCAATATCCCATAAACCAATTGGAATGGGGAATATCCAATAGCTTCTTTGTAAGCTAACATGTATGCCCATAGGGTACCTGATAAGCAATGCCCTAGATGGTGGGTTGTAACATACATTCCTTCCTTAACATGGAAATTAATACCTTATTAGTGGATTCTGCCTGTCCATTTAGCTCTTGGATAATATGCACAAGAGGTCTATTTAGAATTCTGTATCTATTAAAAATTTCCTGTAGAACCTTGTTCACAAAATGAGTACCTTGGTCTGTACAAATTTCAAGGGGGCATCCAAACCAGCAAATGATGTTACCATAAATGAAATCAACAATACTTTGAGTGGTGTACTCAGGGGAGATAATAGCTTCAGCCCACTTTGTTGCATAGTCAGTGGCAATCAATAAATACTTTTCTCTTCTTGGAATCGATGGAGGGTAGATGGGCCCTATGAAATCTAGCTCCCACTACTCAAATGGTTGCCAAGAAGTGGAAATAATCAAGGGCTTGTGCCTCTACTTTGTTGGCTTGGGTCCACACCTCTTGCAAACATCACATGCCTTATCCCATTCATCTGCATCTTTGAATAATGTAGGCCACCATAAGCCAACATGAAGGATCCTCTTACTCACAATGTGTCCTTGAAGGTGCCTACCACCTGTTCCTTCATGTGCAGATTTAAGGACTTCCCTCACTTCTTCTTCTTCCATGCACTTTCTAAACCTTTTGTCTTTTCCCTGTGTATATATGTTTTTTTCAATGAAGGTAAAAGGTCTGCTCTTGATTAGAAGTCTCTTTCTTTGCACAACACTTGCCTTCTCTGGATACAATCTAGTTTTAATAAAATTCTTGATATCATTATACCAACCTTGAGCTTGTACAACAAAAAGCTTAGCATCTGGAAAATCATCATTGACTCCAATTACTTGATCCATCATGTTGATCTTGGATAGGTGGTCCGCCATGACATTTTCTTTACCTAGTCTATGGACTATTAAAAAAATCAAATTCCTAGAACAAAAGTAGCCACCTCCATATCCTCTTAGTTGCTTGTGGCTTGCTCAATAAATATGTGAGTGGTTGATGATCAGTGATGATAACAAATTTCACACCTAGCAAATAATGATGAAACTTTTGTACAACGAAAACCATTGCTAGGGCCTCCCTCTCTATGGTGCTATAATTTTTTTCCAGCCTTAGTCAAGATTCGACTAGCATATTGAATAGCTCTGTCAAGTTTGTATTCTTCACTGTGTTGAGCCAAAACTACACCCACTACATATGCACTGTCATCTACATGTACATGAAAAGTATTTGAACAATCTGGTGGATAAGAATTGGTGCAGCCACCAATTTGGAACTTAGTGTTTGATAAGCATTCTCTTCTTCATCTTCCCATTTAAAGGGCACTTCTTTACCTGTATGTCTAGCCAGTGGCTTGGCTATCTCTGCATACATTTTGATAAATCTTTTGTATACCCAGTATACCCCAAAAAACTTTGAATCTCTTTAGGAGATTTGGGTTTAGGCAACTTTAGTATAGAAATAATTTTATCAGGATCTAGAGCCATACCTTTAGCAGACACCACATGTCCCAAGAGGGTTACTTTTGTCATGAGGAAATGACATTTGTTTCGGTTTAGCTTTAGTTTAGTCTCCCTACATCTCTTAAAAACATTCTGCAGCTATCACAAGTGATGGTCCAAGCAATCCAAAGGGGTCTCTTTGTGAGATCCTGAAAATGAAGAGAAGTCATCCATGAAAATTTTGAGTGTTTCCAGCAATAAGGGTCCAAAAATGAGGTTGACAATCCTATTAAAGGTGGTTGGAGCATTTCTAAGTAGAAAGGGCATTTTTACATACACATACGTTCCCCAAGATGTGATAAAAGCAGTCGTTTCATGATCCTCCAAGTGTATCGATATTTGATTATAGCCACTAAAGCCATCCATAAAAGCTATATAATGCATGTCCAGCCAGGTCTTCAATGACCTACTTTGCAAATCGCATGGGGAATCCATCTGGAATGGTCACCTTGTTGAGTGCTCTAAATTCAACACAAATCCTGATTTTGTTGGTATTCTTCTTTAGTGCTATAACCATTGGTGAAAGCCATTCTGAGTGTTCCATAGGAATGATGATTCCTGCATCCTCCATCTTCTGTATTTCCACATAAACAGCTTCACCATATTTTGGGTTAAGTCTATAACTCTTTCCTCTTATTGGTTTGGATCCATCAACAAGAGGGATTCTCTGCTCTCCATAATTGGTAGGCACTCCTTCTAAGTCTATATAATGCCATGAAAAAACTCTGCATAGTGGTCCAAGAAAGATTTTACCTTTTGAAGGAGCTCTGGGTGCCTCCATAACCAAGTGGCCACCAAAACTGGATGATTGTTTTCCTGAGTGCCTAATTGTATTTCTTTGATAGGGTTTCTCTCTACCATGGTGTCTTCATGCTCATCTCCAACCCTGTTTTCTAGCAATAGCTTTTCATGCATTGTTGCATAAGCAGGAGTGTTCTAGATCTCAATATATTCCTCTTTTTCCTGCATCCATCGTGCAAGGATTTCTTGAATTGGTAAAGAACATTCTTCGCTAGTATGTTTTACTTTGTCTTTAACTTTAATAACTTCCTTCTCTATTGTTGTTGCATCCTCCTCCAAGTTGTATTTGAGGGGTTTCTTCCTCCCCCTTTTGTGGTCTATGATGGGTTCTCCCAATCCATCAACCTGAACTTTATGCTCATTTTCATCATAACATTCATATCTACAAGAATTATTGAGAAAAACTCCAAAACAAGAGGAAGAGTTGCCTACTTGCAGCCAATTCAGCATATCTTCTTCTTCCTCGAACTCTACTTGTGGTTGGTCCTCCATTTCTGGTTCCGTGCAAATGTCAACTGATTGCATCATGCTGGTGTTCCCTTGATGATCTGGGCCCTCCTCTAAATGTATCTGTGTCAGTTCTTGCCCTTTCTTTTGTACCCACATAGTGTCTTTACCCCAATGATGAATGACACTTGCATGCCTCAACCATGGTCTTCCAATTAAGAGGGGAAATCCCCCTTCTACATGGGGCAGTCTTAATACCAAAAAATCCAAAATGAAGAGATTACCTTGTACTTCCAGTGGAACTTTGGGGATCACTCCCATTGGCCTTAATTTGCTTTGATCTGCCAAAGTAACAGTGAAATTTGTTCGTCTTGAAGGGTGTAGTCCAATCTTTTCCATTGTATGTTTAGGCATCAAGTTAATGCCATAACCACCATCCACAATAACTCCTTGAAACTCATGACCTTTGATGGAGACCGCCAGCCGAGGGCTCTTATAATCTATAAGGGGTGTTTCCCCTACGATTTTACCTTTATGCGTAACAACAATCTTTGCCACTAAACTTGTGGTTGAAGCCTCATCAATTATCTACAAGAGTTCTGACCTGAATTTCCCATCCATCTTTATTAAATCAGAAATACTGACCTCCTTTTTCATGGACTTGAGTAGTCTTGAAGCTTCTGATTCCTTAAGAGCATGGGCCCCAATTGACTTATCAAACTCCTCATGAGCCCTGTTGAATGCATGCCCAATGGCATCACTAGTACATATGAGATCTCCTTTTTGCCTTGTATCTGCACATGTGGTGGCTTTGTCTTCAGATTTCTCTTTGTATTTATTCAATCCATTAATCTTGATTCTTGACCTATTTCTACCTGAGCCTTCCCCTTGCTTCTTGTATGCACTATAAAAGATTCAATTTCTTCTAACTGCACTACCTTGGTAGATGGTGATGGCTCATTGATTTGATCTAACAACACTTCTTTATGCACAAAAATCATTTGAATGTGGGGCCTAGATGAAGATGTTTGATTCTTAGGACAACAATTAGTATAGTGGTCTCTGGCCTCTGGTCAATTCCTGCAAGGAGGGGCATTTTTTGGGAGAGTGCATCTACTTTGGTAATGCCCACATTCTCCACATCTGAAACAAATAATTGGCCTCCTTGGCCCAATTCTAAAGTTATCCCTATGCGTAGGATTGTAATTGTTACCTTGAGTAGGTGCTGCCACCATCACATTTACAGCTGGTGGTAGGGCTCCTCCTTGTGTCCAAAATGTTGTTGCACACATTCCTCTTGATTGACATTCATGGGCCTCATGACCAGCTTTCCTGCATAGCTAGCAAGTTACACTTAACAGGGTACATTCACTTACTACATGACCTTGCTTGCTGCACATGGTACACCATAGTCCACTTTTGATGCCACCCCCTTTGAGTTCCAACAACTCCTGTCGAAGCTGAGCCAGTTCTTCTGCTTGGGCTTCCTCTTCCTTTTGTAGCTTCAATGCCGCAATCTCCCTCCTCAACAGAGTAATAGCATTCTCCTGCTCTTTATGGGGCTTATTCCTTTTTAAGCACTCCAGCTCTTTCCTTAGCTGGATTACTAGATCCTCCATTTCTATAGAATAAGGTAGTTGAGAAGAACTTTCTCCATATTGTTGCCTTATTTGTTCTAGTCGTGTAGCTGTATTGATGAACTCCTCTATGGAGGCTGTTGGCAACACTAATTCCTTGATTTACATTGTGTGGTCAGTGGAAGTGGCTTAGCTAACCATTTATTAATAAAGAAATCATGTAGAGGATCTCACAACTTAGCCATTAGTGCCTTGGCCCTAGTTACAAACTCTGGAAACTTTTCACTTTCTCAAGTTTTCTAATTCTTCTATGATTATCTCTGTGGTATTTCCATGCTAGAATTGAGTTTTGAATGCATCTTTCATTAAGTCCCAAGTGGTGAAATGGTTTTCAGCACACTGGATGAACCATTTATTTGCTAACCCTCCTAATGTGGCATGGAAGAGTATCAAAAAGGCATCCTCTCTTCCCATCAAGACTCTTGTTTTGCATAATGCTAGAAACCTCCTAATATGCTCATCCGGATCTTCTTGAGCTAAGCCTTTGAAAGAAGGAAATTTTATTTTTAATATGAAAAGTAAGGTTTCCAAATCTACTTGGGCTGCCATATTCTTTAGTTATGATGTCGACGACAGTGGACTAGAGGATCTTCTAAAAACCTTCCCTCTTGTGGCTTTGGCAAGTGACCCTCAATGTTTGGGACCAGGTTGTGTTCATGAGCTGTTCATAATCCTCTTAGTATGAGATAATTGATGAGAATATTTACCTCTTAACAATGAAGTAGTCCTATGGAGACTTGAATAATGCTTCTCCACACTACAATATTTCTTCTCCTATGCTCAAATGTCCTTGGAGTCCCACTAGGCGTGCCAAATTTTGTTGGGGGATCTTGTATAAAAAGGGATTTGAGTGCTTGTACGAGAAAAAGGAAAAATACAAAGAAAGATACACACTGGAAGCCTCTGTCGATTGATTATAAGAAGACAAATACAATGGTGATGCACAATACAATCCAATGCTTCTTTGCAAAATCCCATAGAGTGGACAATCACAAAATACAAAATACCCAAGGGTCTTCTTGCTGCCACCCTTCTCTGCACGAGAACTCCACCTTTCTCAAGCGTGCACTTGTGCACACCTTGCACCATGCTTCCAATAAGGGGGAGGGATGGACAGCTTCAGCATGCGCACAACTTCAGTGGGACCTTGGGATCTTCGGTTGTAAGCTTAGCACTTGTTTGCACACTTCTTATTCACCCTTCATGCACACCTTGCACTTCACTTCTTTGCATCACACACTGTGTGTCTCTTGCAGTTCTCTCTCTTGCTTAGCTTAGACTATGCTCACCTTGCTGCTTGGT
>CM035427.1:123346418-123351418 GCA_020310875.1 Ceratopteris richardii
TTGACTAAAGAAATATTCAAAGCCAACACGTGTTACTGACATGTTATCCTCAATCATTTGCATGCGAGAAACAAGGTATATATCCTGCCTTTCACTATCTAAATGGAGGAATTTTTCTCTTAGGTGCTTTAGTTTCTTCATTCCTAAATTGTACAAACATTTCAAACCACAACAATGCTTCACAATATCCAATGCAATCTGTCTATCTGAAGTAAGAAATTTAAATCTTTTTGCACTTACTTCACGAGGCTTGCTTGCTTTTTCGTTGCTCCACATGCACTTGAGTCAGAAGGGAGATCAATGGTTGGATCAGATGGGAGATCAAGAGGTGCATTTGGTTGAGCAGCATTGCACTGTGAATTGGATAACTTAAATGACTCAATAGAAAACATGGAACCATCAACACGTCCTAAATCATAGGGATCATCACTTCTGTGGAAAGGATCAACTGAGAACAATGAATCCGAAACTATATTAATATGAGCAGAAGAAGCTGATGCCCAAGCATCCACTGAAAAGATTGAGCTCATCTTCACTGAGTTCACAGAAGACTGAAGATGAATGACCTTTTTAAATAAGTAGAAATCCGAGATCAAGTGAAGATGTCACATCAAATGTCACATCAAGAAGATATGAAATCAAAAGTTTATTGAAGTACATTAAATAACATTAAACATCAAATTACATCAAATAACTTAATTACTCAAATATACACTAATAAGGGAACCAAAGATTTGATTCACTTTTGAAATGAGAAACACAATTGATTTCTAACTAGATATGAGTCATTGAGTCTTAGCATTGTGAGTGAATCAAAATATATCCAAGTTGAGTTCCAACTGGATTATATATTAAAACAACTTAGACTTGAAGTGTAATTTCCATGCAAATGTACATAAATAGTTGCAAGGTTCTTTACTTGAATGTTTATTCATACACTGATTTTCCATTTCAACAATGTGTTACAAGATAAATGTGAATATGAACTAAAGTGAAGAGGATAACACTATAAAGATGTCATTAATCTCCCATATTCAACACAACTTAGACTTGATTTTCTCCCAAGCAAGAGATTCTAAGAAAAAATTTCTACATGAGATTAGATATCCTCATGTACATACCATACTCTTGCCATTGAAGTGTAATTTCCATGCAAATGTATATAAATAGTTGCAATGTTCTATGAATATTTCATTAAAGTGGCTCTGAAACAACCTATTTGTATGAGTGGTATTCCCTGGTTAGATTGGTTGACAGATATAGTTAGCAACTGGACTCATTCAGTTAGATCCAGTTAGTCTCTGGTTCAAGTTACCCAATTGCCTATAAATAGCAGAGGAGGAGATCATTCTCATTTTCAACATCCACGAGCAACAGAGAGCAACAGAGCACAGACAGCTATGGAGCATAGAGCTCAGCATACAAGCAAGGCAACTATGATGGAGAAGAAGAATGGTGGCAAGAGTACCAAGAGGTAGGCAAAATCATACCATAAAAAAAGATTCCTAAAAGATTCCCTTTGTATGTTTGTGCAAAGAGTCTGCTCTCTAGATTTTTATTTTTCTTAGCTCTAAAAATACAGATCCAATGAGGGTACAGCTCGATGCCTGGCATCGACTTTTAGGTGTAAGTCGATGCCAAGCATCGACTTGAGGCTGCAAGTCAATGCCAGGCATCGACTTGCTGGTGCAAATCGATGCCAGGCATTGACTTGAGGCTTCAAGTCGATGCCTGGCATCGACTTGCACAAAAAGTGGATGCCTGGCATCGACTTCCCTGGTATCGAAGTTTGCCTTAAAGTCGATGCCAGGCATCGACTTTAGGGTGCAAAGTCGATGCCAAGCATCGACTTTTGGGTGGAAGTCGATGCCAGGCATCGACTTTTAGGTTCAAGTCGATGCCAGGCATCGACTTTTAAGTGCAAGTCGATGCCAGGCATCGACTTTGTGTGCAAGTCAATGCCTGGCATTGACTTGCACACAAAGTCGATGCCTGGCATCGACTTGCACTTAAAAGTCGATGCCTGGCATCGACTTGAACCTAAAAGTCGATGCCTGGCATCGACTTGGGCCTTTGAAAACCACATTTACGTATGAGTTGATTATTCCAAGCGCCTTCAGGGATGGGGAGTCCAAGAGTGAGAGGCCCTTCAAGAAACTGAAAGTCACCATGGGCTCTGGTGATCAGCAACGTGACAAAGGCATTGGTCACCAAGCGAAACCAAAGAAACTTATTGTATCCTTATCCTCTGAGAAGGCCAGCAACCCGCTAGGAATATCCTCAGGTGGACAGAGTAGCATCAAAATTCCTGAGGATGATACAACTATGAAGGATAGGTCGAGGGACGCTGAGGTTTTAAGGACAGATCGTCCACTACGGGACATGACAAATCTGGAGTCCTTCAGTATGTTGAAGAGAAGAATGCAGTCCTTCTTGTGTTCGCAGGGACATATGGGAGAGGAAAGATCACGACAACACAAGGTTTTCAGTATGGCCTTGTGTACAAACTGGATTATGAAGATGAGGATTCTGACAACCTCCTTTTCTTGGTAGAGACATCGAAAGGTTTGAGAAATGTTATATGCAAGATGGATTTCTTGTGCCCAGAGTGCTGTGTTCCAGATCATCTAGCTGAGATATGCAGGGACTCAGTCAATCTTATCAAGGACTTGATGCCATGGATCCAGGGCAATATCATGCCAACACAATAGAAGATGACAACCCCTGTAAAGTCAAGGGGTAAGCAGAGCGTGCAGAAAAAGCTTCAAAAGAAAAAGAAGAGAATTTCAGAAGAGGAGTCTTCTGACTCAAGCTCTAGCTCTGAGGATATGATTGTTGCACCTGGTGGAGAGCTTGCCTCGGGTGTTCTTGGTACTGAGCAGAACAAGATGAGGGAGGATATAGCTAAAAGAAAAATTGTGAAGAAGGGGCAGTTGTTCCACCTGCCAATCAATATCATCCACAGGCCACCAATAGATCCAGTCACAGGGAGGAGGCCCCTTGAGATCAGGGAGCCACACAATTTGCATGTGTAGAATCTTAAGAAGAAAATGAAAATAAATCCTCATGCTACTGTTGTGCCATTCCTTGTCATGGTGGATCCGAATGAGTGCAGCTCTGTGGACGAGTTCAATGAGGGTTTATTTGAGGAGTATACTTATTATGTGATTGGAGGTTCACACTTTGCAGAGGCCCGTAGACAGCTAGTGAAGGAGCACCCTACCACTTTTTTCTTTAGGTATGCAGAGTGTAAGATATATGCTGGTCTTACAACTGAGGAAGCCAAGCTTCTTGCTTGGGATCACAACAATGACAATGACTACAGGCAAAAAATATCCTCCATAGAGAGAATTCGGTTCTTCCACCATGAATATGAAGATTGTCTTGTTAAGGAAGCTGGAAGAATACATCCCAATCTACGAAAGCAATGCCTTATTGAGGTTGGAATTGCACTGGATCAGAATAGAAAGTCTGATGCCTTGAGGAAATATGATCCATGGTTTCAACTGGCATTCAGATCAGGTGAGATCTGGGATCTATAGGATAAAATTTTCACAATGTGGGAGAACAAGGAGGTCAAGGGCCAGAAGCAACGAAAGTCAAGGCCAGACCCACAGGTTGATCTGAAGGGAAAGGGAAGGAAAGCTGACCTCTCAATTGAAGAGGCTCCCGAGGACATGAAGCTGACACCATGGAGGGCCCTTCAAGGAATCAAGGATGATACATTGATCATATCAACTTTGTCAAGGGTAATCTCCAAGGACTTAAGCCTGGAGGAGATGGTGACTGAGCTCAATAAGTATGTATGTTATTCTCAGATCCTTTTTCCCTCCTCCCATGTTTCTGGTCTAACCTAGTCTCTTTTTAATTTCTGTGACTGTAGTCATAAAGTTTACATGAAGATTCAGGAGGTCATGATGAAGAGGCTGGGGTGCTTTTCTTGGACAGAGGTCCAAGCAAACTATCCCACCACATCATCCTACAAAGCTTTATCAGAATATTTCATCCTTTTTCGTGATTGGGTAGGTTCTCTTTCTGAGGTTGTGCCTGGTTTGCCATTAGGTTAGATGCCTTGATTCACCAAACCAATTTAATGCCAGGCTTTTAGTACGAATTCGATGCCTGGCATCGACTTACGGCTAAAGTCGATGCCTGGCATCGACCTGCAGCCAAAAGTCGATGCCTGGCATCGACTTGGGGGCATAAGTCGATGCCCGACATCGACCTGCAGCATAAGTCGATGCCTGGCATCGACCTCGTGGCATATGTTGATGCCAGGCATCGACTTATGTCCCAAAGTCTATGCCAGGCATCGACTTTCAGTAGAAAGTCGATGCCTGGCATCTACCCCCACATGAAATCGATGCCATTCATCGCTTCTTTATGTTCTGCTTGCTGTATTGAAGAGCTCATTTAGTTGTCTTTCCACTTTTTTTTGCAGAAACCAAAGAAAAGTAAGTCTGCGGAGCTACTAGATGATTGCCCCCCTGCATTCCTGGCTCACATTCAAAGAGCAAGGCATGAGAAATCTAGGCTGAAAGCCAAGGAGATGGATTTTGATCATGAACCTGATCTTAAATGTTTCTCCAATCCCCTAGACCCCCTTAGGCCTGTATATTACAATGTATTCTGTAGTGATGTAAATAATATTTGTTCTGTTGTGCCTAGAAAACATTTCTCCCTTCTCATAGCGGGCATACCCTATGGATTTAGGATGTTGGGATCAGTTAATGATGATGAACCCTTCAAACACCCTCAGATTCGGAAGATGGTCACTGATTTTGCAGAGTTGACTATGTCTCCTCTTTGGAGGATAGTAATTTTCCATAGCAGAGACCAATCCTTCTCTGTTTCAACTGCTCTGAAGGCAAGATGTCATGCTGTGGAGTGCCTCATGTGGTAAGTAATCTTCTTTCTATCTCCATGGCTTTAATGATGCTCTTTGTGACTCATAGTTCTTGTTTGCAGGGTGAAGACAAACGTAAATCACACTCCTTTGC
>CM035427.1:123358918-123428918 GCA_020310875.1 Ceratopteris richardii
TACATACATTTAAGGTTACATTCACATTGAAATTCCAAAACATACAAACACTCATGAAGCTCTAACATTTTCTTCCTATAGGTAGTGTTAGAATTTGGGGCCGCAGGATCATTCCAATACTAAAACCTTTTCAGCATACACAAATTAATTGACAAGATGAGAAGTGAGAGATAGAAAGAAAGAGATCTTGAGACAAGAATAGAGAACATAAGTTGGATGCTTACTCACTAAAAAATAGATGTCCAAATTACAACATTGCAGTACTACTCAACATATAAAGTGGTGCACTCACTAATGGAAGAATATACAAGAAGATGATGATATAAAATTTAGATTATGTTGAAATAATCTAAGTGTGTGAAGTGAACGGGCAATGAAGCTAACCTTATTCTCAAAATAGTGTAACAAAATTGTAAATCAACCAACCCTAATTTTGAGATTAGGGTACAAAAACCCTAAAAACAAAATATAAGGTTAACTCACAAAAGATAGTTACCACCACCTTGTAGACAACTTCTTGCTCCAAGAGAGTAGCCTCTCCTTCACCAAATCTTCACCTCCAAAGCTTCAAAACACCAAGAGCTGACTTGATCATCTCCTCTTTGCTTGATGATTGATGATTGAACAATGAGCTAAGGCTCTCTTCATATAGTCTTTTGCTCCCCTTCCAAAAGCATATCGAAAAGCCTCCAATAAAGCTACGATCAAACTTGATCGCTAACAGAAATCCTCCTCAAAAATAGTATCGCAAAAATAGTGCCACACTTTTTCTGAATTTGATTTTCAAAAATCTTCGCATTGCGTTGCCGTTGACAAGTTTGAAACTTGGGTGATTTTGTTGAGAGGCTTCTATGCTATCCAAGGTGCCCACGTAGTTTTCTTGAAGGAGGACTAAAGAGAAATTTACATAAGCTGTTAGCTCAGGTGGAATCTCAAGATAAAAACACTTCTAATGAAGATAATGTTGGACCAAATTGACATTGATTGCAACAATCCATCCTTCAATGTTATATTGGTTCAAGCTTCAGTAACCTACAAATCTTCTCATGACTATCTCTAGTCAATGCTTTGGTGAAAATATCTGCAACATTCTCACTAGAAGGAACATAAACCAGTTCAATGTGCTTCTTAGCTATCGTTTCTCGAATATAGTGGTAGTGTACCTCTATATGCTTTGTCCTTGCATGATGCACTAGATTTTTAACTATATCTATAGCACTCTGGCTATCTAAAAATATATGAATGGGTTCATGTATTATCACATCAAGATAACTAAAAATCTTTAGAAACCATACTGACTCTAGTGGATTGTCTCTTCAAAAGCCATGAGATAAGACAATCTCCAAGATAAAAACAAAATCCACTAGTACTTCTTCTTTTGTCTCTATCATCTACCCATCAGAATCTGAAAGTCCTTTTAGTAACAAATGTGTAGATTTTGAAAATACCATAGAAAAATTTGAAGTTCCCTATAAATATCAAAAGATCCGCTTTACTCCTTTCCAATGTAACACTATCAGACTTTGCATGAACCTTGATACTTGAGAAACTGCAAACTATATATGAGGACATGTATTACACTGATATATCAAGCAACCAATTGCTTGACTATATAGAGTAGCATCAAATGGCTCTGCATATGCTACCATTTGTAAAGACATGTTCTGATCCATAGGTGTTTGCATAGGTTTAGAATCACTCATTTGAAACCTCTCCAAAAAATTCTCAATTTACTTGTGCTATGTCATATAGATACACTCATCCTTAAACAGAAACTGAATCCCAAGATAATAATGCAAAATGCCTAAATCATTCACATCAAATGTTTGCTTTAATTGTTTTTTGAACATCTACAAATCTTCATCTCTGGGACCTGTGTCTATGATATCATCCACATAAATGATTGCTATAATTATCATACGTGTTTCAGCTTTGACATAAAGAGTTGGAGCTGCATTTGAGTTATGGAAAACAATGGATAAAAGATATGTATGTATCTTTTCATACCATGCTCTAGGTGCCTGGTTTAAACCATACAAAGCTTCTATAAGCTTACACACTAAGTGTTCTTTACCTGTCTTTCCTGTCTCTTCAAAACCTTTTGTCTGCTGAATATACACATCCTCATGTAAATCACCATTTAGAAAAGCAGTCTTAATGTCAAGTTGATATATATGCCAACCAAAATGTGCTGCTAAAGCAAGTATTGACCTAATAACAATCATCCTAGACGTATGAGCAAATGTCTCATCATAATCAATACCTTTTTGTTGTGCATATCCTTTTAAAACTAGCCTTGCTTTGTATCTATCAATAGTGCCATCTACTTTCCTTTTGATTTTGAAGATCCATTTTACACCTATAGCCTTCTTTCCCTCTGGTAACTCACATAGCTGCCAACTTTGATTCTTATGAATAGAATCAATCTCTTTTTGCATAGCTTTTCTCCAAATAGGAATGTTAACTGCATCTTTAACACATGCCACTCATCTTCAACTGTAGTAAGTGCCAAAATATCATGAATCTCAAAGTCTTCAGCAAAACTTACGTGATCGTTTTGTTGTTGTTGTCTTGACTGACTTCTTGTTCTTACATGATCTTATTGTTTTTGTCTAGTCTGACTCCTTGTTCTCCCTATAAAAGTCCTTATACCACTATCTTTCCAAGTCTAATATAACCAAGTAGTTGTATCCTTAAATAGTGGTGAAACTCTTTTTTAACTTTTAGCTTCCACAGGTTCTGGAACTTGTCCTGCCGAGGTACTAGGACTTTCTGGAACTCTAACTTCTTCCATTTCTGGAATCAAAGTCTCTTATGGAACGCACTCTATAGAGGCTTGTGAAATTCCTCTTTCTTCAACTCTTTCTTGAATCCTAAGAATTTTAACTCCCTCCTGATATGGCTGAACATGTACATCCAGAATCTTTCTAAAAAAATCCATAGTCATTTTCATTGTGAACTCTAGAATTTCTGCTTCTTTATCATAAACCTTATTTTCAGCAATATAGGCATTATGTGAAAGCATAACTTCACCTGTCTCTCGAACATAGAACCTATATGGTTTACTCTCAACAAGATATCCAATAAAAACATCTTTCTTTGCTTTTACATCTAGTTTGCCTCGGTCCTTTTTCTCAATATGTACATAAGAAAGTGATCCAAACACTCTAAAGTAACTCACATTAGGTTTTCTACCATAATAAGCTTCATATAGTGTGATTACCTTTAAAGATTTTGTAGATGACTTGTTCAAAATGTGATTAGCTGTATGTACTGCATCAAACCAGAATTTCAGTGAAAGCTTCTTGGATGCCATCATGTTCCGCATCATCTCAACAAGTACTCTATTCTTTCTTTCTGCAACACCATTGTGCTGAGGAGTATAAGCAATAGTAAGGTGTCAAGTAATAAATTTCTCATCAAGAAATGTCTAGAACACTTTTGACAAGTATTCTCTACCTTTATCACTTCTAAGAATCTGGATTATTTCCTTACTTTCATTTTCAACCATAGCTACAAACTTCCTGAACATAGGAAAGACTTATGACTTCAACTTAAGACCATAGATCCATAAGTATCTCGTAAAATCATCAAAATATAGAAAAAAATACTTGAAGCCCTAAATAGAGTCTTCTCTCATAGTTCCACTCACATCTGAATGAATAATCAACAATTTCTTGGTAGCTATAATATGACCATGTTTCTTGAAAGGTAGTTTATGCATCTTACCTTCAAGACAACCTTCACATATATCTAAATCCTCTAGTAGCTTGAATGAGGGTAAGCTCTCAACCATACCTTTGTCTTTGATACTCTCGAGAGCTCCAAAACTAATATGTCCAAATCTCTTATGCCATAGCTTCATATCTTCCACCCATGATAAAGATTTGACCACATATGCCTGACTGATTTTTGACAAAACAAAGATCCCTCCTCTATGCTCACCTTGTAAAATACACTTGTCATCTTTCTGTGATAAGATCTTACAAAGATCTCTCTCAAATACAACTTTAAAACCATCACATAAAAATGTAGATATAGATAGCAGATTCTTCTTCATTTCAGGCACATATAGAACATCTAAAATCTCACATCTCTGCAACTTGTCATATGCTTTGTAGTACTTGCGTCAAATATCCAAGGACTTGTTGAAAGAACTTGTAAAGCTGATTGATCAAAAGCTACTTCCTCAATGGTGATATAGGCATAAGAATCACCTTGAGATTTCCCTTTTTTATCATCTTATGCAACATTACGAGATGCCTTTTTCTTTCTTGCTGCAATCCTTTTATAACATGCTGTCTTAAAATGTCCAGGTTTCTTGTAGTAAAAACATATTACTTCTTTCTTCTTAGAAGAATTCTATTTAGATGTAGTAGATTAATCTGAAGTAGAAGGTGAAAGGGACTTACTTTCCTTTATGGATTGTTTTTCCTTCTTCTCTTTCTTCTTCTTTTTACCCTTTGATGAAGATAAAAGTGCTTCTTCACTCTCTTCCATTCCCTTCAACTGATCTTCATCTTGAAGTAATAAAAATTCTAGCTCTTCAAATGTAACCTCTCTATCTCTTGTGGTAAGAGGAAGAGTAGTTATGAAAGACTGATATGTGATACGAAGTGAATTAATCAGCATATTTACCATTTCTTCATCTCATATCTCAACTCCTACATTTAGAAGTTGATCTCTCAAGTCAACGATTCTCGTAATGTGGGTTTGAATTGACTCACGAGCCTTCATCCTTGTATTTGCTAGTTGTCTCCTTAAATGAGCTTTCGTGGCAGGATTTCTGCTCCTAGAAAGATTCTCAAGCTTCAACCAAGCTTGTCCAAAACTTTTGCAAGATCTGATCTGTGGTAGAATATGCTTTATGACACTCATTGCTATGAATGAAAGTGCTAAAGCATCTCTAGCATCCCATCTTGCCTGATCTTTAGTAGGAGGAATGCTCGGTAAAGACCTAGAAGTGACCCTGGATATAGAGTGATTACATCTTCTTCAATTGGTTCTGTAATTGTAATTCCAGTACCTCTTGAAGTTGTTGTAGCTCCTTCTTCGCCTTCTCATCTAGGTCTTGTTAAGGATCCATTGACGATACTCCATAAATCCTTTGTCACAAAAATTTTCATCATCATAAAACACCACATGGGATAATTAGAAGATCCATCGAGCTTGTCTTCAATCTCAATTCTAATCTCACTCATCTTAACTAAGTGTGTATGTCAAATATGCTCTGATACTAAGTGCTGGAATTAGGGGCCCCATGATCGTTCCAATACTAAAACCTTTTCAGCTTACATAACTTAATTGACAAGATGAGAAGTGAGATATACAAAGAAAGAGATCTTGAGACAAGAATAGAGAACATAAGCTGGATGCTTACTCACTAAAAAATAGATATCCAAATTATAACATGGGAGTACTAATCAACCATATAAGGTAGTGCACTCACTAATGGAAGAATATCCAAGAACATGATGATACAAAATTTAGATTATGTTGAAATAATCTAAGTGTTTGTGAAGTGAATGAGCAATGAAGCTAACCTTATTCTCAAAATAGTGTCACAAAATTGTAAATCAATCAACCCTAATTTTGAGATTAGGGTAGAGAAACCCTAAAAACAAAATATAAGGTTAACTCACAAAAGATAGTTACCACCACCAGAAGACTTCTTGCTCCAAAAGAGTAGCCTCTCCTTCACCAAATCTTCACCTCCAAAGCTTCAGAATACCAAGAGATCGCTTGATCACCTCCTCTTTGCTTGATGAGTGATGATTGAACAATGAGCGAAGGCTCTCTTTATATATTCTTTTGTTCCCCTTCCAAAAGCATATCGAAAAGCCTCCAATAAAGCTACGATCAAATTTGATTGCTAACGGCAAGCCTACTCAAAAATAGTATCGCAAAAATGGCGTCACACTTTTTCCAAATTTGATTTTCAAAAATCTTCACATTGCATTGCAGTCAACGGGTTTTGAACTTGGGTGATTTTGTTGAGAGGCTGTTGTGCTATCCAAGACGTCCACATAGTTTTCTTGAAGGAGGACTAAAGAGAAATTTACATAAGTTGTTAGCTCATGTGAAATTTCAAGAGAAAAACACTTATAATGAAGATAATGTTGAACCAAATTGACGTTGATTCCAACAGGTATAAACTCAAAATCAAGGATCAAATCAAAATCATTTAAAGAGAAATAAGTCATAAGAAAAACAATTTTGAATTTTCATAATATTTTGGTATTGAAGGGATTTCATCCTGATATTCACCCCCACTAAACCAACACATTGTCCCTGAAGGGACAAACCTATAAATTTAAGAGAATGAAAGGAGTATCAAAACTTCTTGATTATCAACACTTTGATACAAAATATTTGGATAATTCATGCTTGTTGAATACAAATGAATTTTTTTTCTCCCATATGATAATTTCAAATTAAAGTTAAACTATTTAACCTTTTCAAGTAACAATCTTTACTGTCCTCTCTTTTGAATTTAAACAAATACCTATAAATATTTTCATCCAATGCATTTACACAAAAAAATCATCTAATTCAACTCATGGATAGGTTTGCCTTATAATTCCCAAGAAAATATATGATTGAAAGTGATTTCAAGACCACTTCTGATTCTTCATTATATCTTTTCCTCATTCAGCATCTTGGTTTCTTTACCTTATATGTCTTTTCTTCAACAACAACCAATAACTTCTACTCTATCCAAACATTTAGAAATGCATTTTTTTTAAGTTGGAGGATTCTCCATTTTCCTGCAACAACTACACTTATCAATGTTTTGATTGTAGTCATCTTGGAAACTGGTGATAATGTTTCTTAATAGTTTATACCATGAGTGTTTGAGCATCCTTTAGAAACTAATCTTGCTTTGTACCTGCAAATTGATCCATCTAAACTTCTTTTGAGTTTATATACCCATCTCCAACCAATGAACTTTTGATTGGGTGAAATTGGAACCAAATCCCAAGTTTCCATCTCCTTCAATGCATCTATTTCTTCTTTCATTGCCTTTTCCTAATTAACCTTTGCCTCCTCATAGGTTGAGGGTTCTTTAGAAATTGAGTCTTTTTCCAAGTATAATGAATGCCTTGTAACAAATGTGGAATCATATCCATACCTTTCTGGTTGTTTTTTCTCCCTTGTTGATCTTCTAGGGGATTGCTTGGAGCATTTTCCACACTCTTACATCTTTGCTTTACCTCTTGAATTTCATAGTTTGTAATAATTTTCATTTTCATCTTGGTCATCATTTGTATCACTTCATGGATCATGGACCTGTGTATCATGCTTGCTTCCTAATTGATGAGAATCAGAATGAAGATCATATGGTAGAGTCATCTTTTGTTTGTCTTCATCATACCAAGACTTGTGTTCTTCAAACAAAACATCCCTAATTGTAGTGCTTTTCTTGGTTGAAGGATTATATAACGAGTAACCTATCTCAGTTGAGTCATACCCAATAAACACTACCTTTGTTGCCCTTTCATCTAGCATACCTATTAATTGTGATGGTACATGAATGTAAGCCAAACAAAAAAACACCTTGCAATATCCAAGGCTAGGTTTTCTTACATGGCATGTTTCATTTACATATTTATGTGCTAATTCAAATACTTTGTTATGGATGTAGCCTTTGTGGTTGAATGGTTGTCTTTGTGCCTTCTCAATCTGACATGCATCACATCTGCTGATCATGTGTTGCTTTGATATGTCTGGAAACCCTAAAACACTTTGATCCCAACATATATCCTTCAAGGTGTTTTCATTCACATGAGCAAGTCTCTTATGCCACACTTCAAGATCACTTAGGGTTTTAGACCCAAAGTTGAATATAGCTATATTCATTGTTTCTACTACTTAAAAAGTAAAGAGCCTACCATGCTTCTCACCTCTATCTATCTTCTTGAAGCCTTGAAATGGATCTTCCACAAATGCTCCATGTTTGTGATGGAGAGTGTTAATCTCCAAAAGAAAAACCTACTCTTGAAATTAGAGCACCTCTATATCAAGAGTAAGTCAAAATCTTCACCAATTTGGAGGATCAACATTCAATTATAAGGATTTTGGAAAATCTATGAAAAGGATGATTCTATAGAAAGTCTGCTGCACATATCTTTCTCATTGACTTATCAAATGTGTAATGTTTTGTATAAAACTTTGCACAAGGTGTTGCCTAAAGATTTTGCACCTCCTCCAAGTCGAATCACTCCAAAAGATTCAGTAGAACTTGAGAAATGAACTTGACAAGTCACCTATGTCTAAAACTATACTTCTCAGAAGTCGATTTAGACACCTATAACTTCTAAGACATGGTTCTCCAAGAATAGAACCCGTTTAAGCAAATGCTTTTAGACACAAGTAGCTTACCTTTCAACTTAAAGATTAAGTGCTTACTTGTTTAAAACTTTAAATTGTGGAAGGAGAATTGATCAAAACATTGACTTCAAATTTTGTGCCTGTTTCAGGAACTAGTGAACACTTCTTCACATACAAATGTTCCTACACATAATTCTCTCAGCCCGATCACAATTGGAAGATAAAAATTTGTACAAAGGTCAATCATCTATAGACTTAGACTTGTACAAAAGCATTTCACAAAAGATCTAACACAGAAGGAGAAAACTCAGAAACATCGGGTGCAACATTTTCTTCATTTCTAAGAATTTTTACATCTAAGTGATGAGAGAGTCTTCACTCAATTCTAGGATGTCTAAAATGACACATACAACTTCTGATTACTCTACTCTCATGCTCTCTCATTCTCTCTTCTCATGTCCCGACATTTTCCAAGTATATATATAGACAAAAGATTTACAAGCTTATGACTAATCAAAGACATAAGTGAACTTGCTCTAAATTAATGTACATATGTGTACAATTCTTTATCTTCTGAATATGATCTTCTTCCATGCTTCATAAGTTGGTCTTTTCTTCAGTCCTTAACTTCCAAATCTTCAATTGTTGATTTCCCTGCACCAACAACTCCCCCTCAATCATCAATTGAGGTTTTCTCTATCTTCTTTATGCCTGCCATATCTTTGAATCTTTGTAGCTTTGGTCCATCCAAGCTTTTGGTAAGCATATCAACTATCTGATCTTTTGTTGAAGTATGTATCGACTTCAATATCTTTATCCATCACCTTCTCTCTTAGAAAGTGATACTGAATCTCAATGTGTTTGGTCCTGGCATGAAAAACAGGGTTAGCAGCTAGATACAATGAACTCATGTTATCTCCATATATGATAGGTGTACTCTGTATAGTGTCAAAACTCTTCATCAGAGTCTTAAGCCATATTACTTCCTTTGCAGCTTCAACCATGCCTTTGTACTCAGCTTCTCTAGATGATAAAGCAACTGTGTGTTGCTTCTTTGAACACCAAGAGATCAATTTATCTCCACATAACACAAGTATCCATAGGTTGACCTTCTATCATCAGGATTACCTGCCCAATCTGCATCACTATATATTTTGATATTCGTATCTGATGTAAAACCATAATACAAACCCTCTTTGAGTGTACCCTTAATGTACCTCAACACTCTTTGACCTGCAATCCAATGTTCTTTCCTAGGACAATGCATGAATTGGGACAAAACTCCAACTGCATATGATAAATCAGACCTAGTTAATGTAGCATAGTTAAGACTACCAACCATTCTCTGATATAGCTTCATATCCTTAAATTCTTCTCCACCATATCTGCTCAATTTGTGATTCACCTCCATTGGAGTAGGTGCTACCCTGCAATCATTCATTTTAAACTTGATTAACAAGTTCTTCAAATACCTTCCTTGAGTTACATACACTCCATGTTGAGTATATGAAATCTCCATGCCCAAGAAGTATGACAAGTCTCCCAAATCACTGATTTTGAACTCTTTCTCCATTTTCTTCTTTAGGCTTTGAATGCCTTTCTCATCTGTACCTATAAGAATTATATCATCAACATATATGCACATGTAAATGAACCCTCATCACTTGCTTTCACAAGCAAGCTACTATCTGCTTTAGATACTTGAAATCCAAGTTCTTTCAAGAACTTTACAAGTCTATAGTTCCATGCCCTTAGGGCCTACTTCAAGCCATACAAAGCTCTCTTGAGCTTACACACATGATCTGGATACCTTTCATCTCTGAATCCTTGTGGTTGCTCCATGAAAACATCATCTGAAATGTAACCATTTAAAAAAGCATTATTCACATCTAATTGACATAATTTCCAACCTTTACATGCAGCAATAGCTATGAGTGTCCTGATGGTTGTCATCTTTGCAACAAGACTATAGGTCTCATCATAATCAATACCATATGTCTGAACAAACCCTTTCACAACAAGTCTAGCTTTATACCTAGACACACTTCCATATGCAAACCTCTTAGTCTTGTAGACCCATTTGCAATGATCTTCTGACTATTTGGTTTAGGAACCAAATCCCATGTTTGATTCTCCATTAATGCATCATATTCTTCCTGCATAGCTTTCTCCCAATTTTCTTTACCTTTTGCCTCTTCATATGTAGAAGGGTCTTCATCTGCTTTAATCATATAAGCATAATATTTTGTAGCCAGAAAAGAAGTGTCATAGCTATACCTTGTAGGTTGCCACTTGTGTCTTGATGACCTTCTGAGTTCTCCACTTCTTGAGGTTTCTGGTTCTTCACACTCAAGATCAAATCTTGGCATTTCTTCAACTTCAACCTGCACTTCATTATTCTCTTGTTCATCAAATATCTAAACCTTTGATTTACCTTTCTTTTGACTCACAACTTCTTCATCATCTGTATTAATATTGATAGTACCTGCATACCAAGTACCTTGCTCATCAAATGTAATATCCTTAGACACAATGAATTTCTTTGTGGATGGACTCCACAATCTATAACCCATCTGCTTGTCATCATAACCAATAAATACATACTTTTCAGCTTTAGGTTCTAATTTGTGTCTTAATTGTGATGGCACATATGCATATGCCAAACATCCAAATACTTTGCAATGGTCTAATGTAGGTCTCTTACCCCACCATGCCTCATATGGTGTCATACCCTGCAAAGCTTTACATGGTAGCCTATTGACCAAATAAGTAGCTGTATTTACACCCTCAGCCCACAAATAATTTGGGCATTTTTTCTCCTTCATCATGGATCTTGCAAACTCAACAAGAGTTCTATTCCTCCTTTTTGCTACACCATTTTGTTGAGGAGAGTACCTGCAAGTGATTTCCCTTTTTTATACCTTCATTCCACAAGTAATCACTGAAATCATTAGAGAAATACTCTCCCCCTCCATCTGATCTTAGTCTCTTCAACTTATGACCTGTAATTCTCTCTGCATACACATGATAATGTTTGAATGTACTAAATACTTCTGACTTATCTTTGATCAGATAGATAGTGATCCAACTGGTAGCATCATCAACATAAATCACATAGTACTTTGACTCATTGATACTGAAATCCTTTGATGGTCCCCACACATCTCTGTGTATCAACTCAAGCTTTTCTGAATACATAAAACCATGCTTGGAATAAGATTGCTTATGAGCCTTACCTAATTGACATGCCTCACATCTGTATGTCATATGTTGACCTTCAACATTAAGCAATCCAAGCATTGAACCATTGTTAATCATATCTTTGATACCTCTTTCATTGAAGTGTCCAAGCCTCTTGTGCCAAAGATCTAACTCAGAGATCTTATGTCCTCCATAAGTGAACAAGGCATGACCAACATTACCTTGAATCTTCAATGTGAACAATCTTCCTTCTTTCTTCCTTGAAACAATTTGTTTATACCCATTGCTAGGGTCTTCCAGAGACACTCCTTTATTATTGAACCTCACTTCATAACCTTTTTCAACAATTTGTCCTAAACTTATCAAATTCTTAGGAATTATAGGGACATACAAGACCTTACTCAATAAGGTGCCACCATCCTTAGCCTTCACTGATCCAATTGACTTCACATTGTGCTTTGTATTGTCACCTATTTGAACAACATGATTAGATACCTTATTTTCTAAATCAGTCATCAATGCTATGTTACCACTCAGGTGATTGCTACACCCTGAGTCAATGTAGAAGACTCTTTGGTCTTCACTTTTCCTTTCACAAGTTGCATTCATTATCAATGTTGAATCCTCCTTCTGATCTGAAGCATAATTGTAGTAGGTATTGTTGTAATATTGACTTTGAAATCCTCTACCTGCATTTCTTCCAAAATAATCCCTACTACCTCTACCTCTGAAATTACCTCTTTGGTTTTTGCCACCTCTTCCTCTTGAATTAAAATTCTGATTATATCCACCATTATTCTGATTATTATGCCAACAATCATTAGCTAAATGATTTGTCTTACCACAAATCCAGCAAGCTTTAACTCCATCTTTATTATTCTTGCCTCTTCCTCTACCTTTGCCACCTCCTCTTCCTCTTAGGAAGTTGGCTTGACTAGTTGTCCCTTCATCTTCATCTGCTTGTTGCTTTCCTTTGCTATTTTTCTTCTTATCCTTTGAGTACATTGCATGACCTGTACTCTTGTCACTTTCACCTTTGACATCCTGCTCAAAGGTTAACATATGTCCTAGCAACTGATTTAAGTCAGGAGTAAAATGATCAAGTGATAATTCACTAGACAAAATAAATGGCTTCCATTTGTCATCACCTCTCAAACCTGTGAGTATTTGCCTTACCAATTTATCCTCCTCAATGTCTTCATCAACTGCTCCTAATGCATCTGCAATATCTTTCATCCTTGTTACATAATCTGAGATGGATTGAGAGGCCTTATTCTTGAAAGTGGTAAATTCTGCCCACAAAGATGCCTTCCTTGACTTTGTGGTATTTTGAAAATGCTCCTCCAAAGCATTCCATATATCACTTGCACTTTCAAGACCTCTAATGTGAGGTAGCAAGTAGTCATTGACTGCCATATAGATAATGCTCCTGGCTTGAGCATCTCTCTTCATCCAATTCTTCAAATCTGATAATTCCTCCCTAGTTGGAACACCAGGATCTCTGAATTAAGGCTTTTGTTCTTCACCTGTAATGTAAGCTATCAAGTCTTTGCTCATAATATGAGCTTCCATCCTCATTGACCATGCAGGATAGTTCTCTCTATCCAATTTCTCTATCTGAAGAGAATCTCCCATCCTTTCTTTACTTGTGTATTGAATTCTTCAAATTTTATGAATAAGAGATGTACCTTTACTTCAAATGAAACTCCTTTTGACATCCTTGATGTCGTATGATCTCCTTCTCAAGTTTTATCTTCAAGCTTTCACCTTTCGAACCTTTAGATGTTGAATTCTTTGCACCTGCAGCAGTCGGGATCCTCCTTCCTTGAATTTTGATGCTTCCTACTCTGATACCACTGATGGAGAGTGTTAATCTCCAAAAGAAAAACCTTCTCTTGAAATTAGAGCACCTCTTTATCAAGAGTAAGTCAAAATCTTCACCAATTTGGAGGATCAACATTCAATTATAAGGATTTTGGAAAATCTGTGAAAAGGATGATTCTACAGAAAGTCTGCTGCACATATCTTTCTCATTGACTTATCAAATGTGTAAAGTTTTTTATAAAACTTTGCACAAGGTGTTGCCTAAACATTGCGCACCTCCTCCAAGTCGAATCACTCCAAAAGATTAACTAGAACGTGAGAAATCAACTTGACAAGTCACCTATGTCTAAAACTGTACTTCTGAGAAGTCGATTTAGACACCTATAACTTCTAAGACATGGTTCTCCAAGAATAGAACCCATTTAAGCAAATGCTTTTAGCCACAAGTAGCTTACCTTTCAACTTAAAGATTAAGTGCTTACTTGTTCAAAACTTTAAACTGTGGAAGGAGAACCGATCAAAACATTGACATCAAATTTTGCGCCTGTTTCAAGAAGTAGTGAACACTTCTTCACATACAAATGTTCCTAGCCATAATTCTCTCAGCCTGATCACAATTGGAAGCTAAAAATTTGTACAGAGGTCAATCATCTATAGACTTAGACCTGTACAAAAGCATTTCAGAAAAGATCTAACACAGAAGGAGAAAACTCAGAAACATCGGGCGCAACATTTTCTTCATTTCTGAGAATTTTTACATCTTAGTGATGAGAGAGTCTTCACTCAATTCTAGGATGTCTAAAATGACTCATACAACTTCTGATTACTCTAATCTCATGCTCTCTCATTCTCTCTTCTCATGTCCCGACATTTTCCAAGTATATATATAGACAAAAGATTTACAAGCTTATGACTAATCAAAGACATAAGTGAACTTGCTCTAAATTAATGTACATAAGTGTACAATTCTTTATCTTCTGAATATGAACTTCTTCCATGCTTCATAAGTTGGTCTTTTCTTCAGTCCTTAACTTCCAAAATCTTCAATTGTTGATTGCCCTGCACCAACAGTTTGGCCTACACTTAGTAGGTTTTTAGTGATAGTGGGTACATAGAGAACCTTAGTCAAAATGTTTCTCCTACCATTGGAAGCCTTGACATTATAAATCTTCTCCACATGTGCTTAGTATCATCCCCTCTTTGTACTTCATGTCTATGATTTGGACTTTCCAAGTCAGATAGAAGATCAATGTTGCTTGCAACATGATTTGAACATCGTGAATGTATGTAAAACAAATGATCATCCTGTTTACCTTCCTTACGGCATATATTCATAAAAAATAATGAATCTTCATGTTTTTTATCTTCGGAATAATTGTTATATCCTTTCTCTTATAGCCTCTAATGTTATTGTTGAAATTGCATCCACCTCTACCTCTATTGCTTCCATATCTACCTCTTCCACTTCCTTTCTAGGTCTTCCCAATGAACCAACAATTATGACTGGTATGGTTGGTCTTATCATAGATGGAATAAGGTTGAACATTATGAACTTTGGTTTTGTGATGCTTTGGTCCTTTCTTCTTCCCTTTCCACTTGCCCTTGCCTACAAAGTTGGCTTGGGAAGTCTCCTCTTCATCTTGTTGCCTTTTCTTCTTGTCCTTCTTATCTGCATATAGAGCACTAGTTGAATTAACTTATAACAATTACATTCCTTAATGCTATTGTTGGCATCTTGATTGAAGAGTTGTACAAGGAAGATGTTGAAGTCTAGATTTTTCAATGATATGGTCAAATTTTGCCATTGCTTGTCACCTCTAATGCCATTGAGAGTTTGCCTCATGATGGCATCTTCTTCAGGATGCGAATTGATCAACAACCTCCTTGACCTTTGTAGCAAACTCTATGATGGTTTGTTTAGGTGTCTTCTTCATCTAGTTGAACTCATTCCAAAGATGGTTCTTCCTTGCCTTTGTGCTAGTGAAAACGAAAGTTTATAGGACATCCCAAGTCTCTTGAGATGTCTTGCATACTCTAATATGTGGTAATAAAAAATTTGAGATATATTTTTGTATGTATGAACATGCTTGAGCATCCCTTGCACACCAAAGTGTGAGCTTATTTGTCTTCTCTTGTGTAGGTCCTCATTTGGATTTAGTGGTAGGAATAGCTTCATCACCTGCTACAATTCCATAAAGATTTTCACCTTGCAAATAGGCCTCCATTCTAATTTGCAAAGCCACATAATTGTGTCTATCAAGCTTCTCAATCATTGAGGGAAAGCTATCATCTATCTTGATCTAGCTCTAATACCACTGAAAGAACTTGGAGAAGCTTCTAGGAGGTAGAAAAGAGAGTTGCAAAGTGACAAAGTTCGATCTCGCCGACTAGTATAAGACAAGCCCTTGACCTTATGGAGACTCAAATAGACCTTATAAGAGTGATAAGTGCAATGAAATCCACTTTGTAATTTGGATCATCAAGGAGAAAGATTTGATACTAAACATATTGATTTGCATGTTGTCTAGCTCAAAAAACTTGTTATCTTTGGATGAAACAATCAACTTCAAATGCTCATAGTAGCTAGCATGATTACAATTGGAAAACATCCTTTTGGACGAATGATAAGCATAGATTTTAGTGTATAGAATGCACAAGAGTACTAGTAATAAGAAAAATATGCTTCTCGAATGAACTTGAGACTCAATAGTGGTACCTCCTATTTTTCAAGGCTACACAGAGATAGACCCCGAGACAACAAAACTGAGATTTTCTGAAATCCACTAAACAAATGCTTTGAAAACTTGTACACATAGCTAGACACTAATACCTTTCAATGAATGGATCATACATCCAATTTGAAGTTGTGTAAAGAGAGCAGTAGCCAGAGCCTTCTTTAGCCTACCTACATAATGTGGAAATCTCTCATCTTCAAAGCCTTGGGGCTTGTCCATGAAGACTACCTCTTCAAGCTCTCCATTTAGGAAAGCATTCTTCACATCCAACTAGTACATCTTCCAATCTTTTGAGGTTGAAATTGCAATCAAAAGCTATTGGACTGAATGTCTCCTCAAAGTCTATGCCATAGTTATGAGCAAAACCTTTGGCAACCAGCCTTGCTTTATACCTAGAGATGCTCCCATCTGCATGCCTCTTTACCTTGTATACCCATTTGTTGCCAATGACTTTCATGTCCTTTCTCCTTGGCAACAATGACCAAGTATCATTTTCTTCAAGTTCTTTGACTTCCTCCTCCATGGCTTCAATCCATTCCCTATGCTTATTTGCTTCTTCAAAAAAGTTAGGTCATTAGGGAAAAAAATGAACCCTGCATGGGCCTTTTGGATTAAGGAGTGATTAGTGATGGACCAATGAGAGGAGGGTGGTGGACACAGTCTATAGCCTATAAATCACTAGGCTGAAGGGGGATGAGGGGACAGGATTCCCCTATGTTCAGGTTTTGCCTCTAGAGAGAGAAAGGAATCTCGTAACTTACCTGGGCCCAAAAATTCAAAATTTTCAAAAAGTTATAAAACTCATCATAACACCATTTAATGGTCCTCCAACCACTTTTTAGGATCAAAAGTGCTATTTTTTGGTTCTAAATCAAAATCCGTGCATGAATTGAAGTGAAAAAAGTGACTTTTTCAAAAATAACTCAAAATGCAACTTTCTCCCTCCAAAACCTCCCATTTTCATACCCAGGTCCCAAAAAGTCATCTCTTTCCACTACTTTCTCTCCCTAGCACACCATTGCAGCTCCTGCATCTCCATTTCTTTCTCTATGCATCATCTTCTTTGAATTCCTACTGTCATTTCCATAGCCTGATCTCCAATGGAGAAACCTAAATCTCATAGACGTCCAAAAGATGAGGTTATCGTGATAAAATGTCACAATATCAAGGCTCCAGAAGGATTTTGGTTAGGACAGGAGTTCTGCAAAGGTGCATGGGTGTACATGCAACCCTCTGGTGTTGGTCCTCACCGTGTGAGAGATCGTGGAAACTTGGATCTTCATTGGAAAGGGAAGTTACTAGGCTTCAAAAAGCTCAAAATGGTGAAACTGTTGCCATTGTACAACATGTGTTCACAATGTCAACCATGAAATTGGAAAACTCAAACAAAATGAGATATCCTATCAACTGTAAGTATTACTCATTGACTTTTGTCCAAATTTCAGAATATACCTAGCTAAGTTGTGTATTTTTTTGTTGTAGACATATTTCCTTCTACCTTGGTGGAAGAACAACCACTTCATAGTCTTACAGGTACTTTCCAAGCATTGCATGCAGATGTTGGGTCGATAGTCTTTCCACAAGCCCGTCCTGCTCAGCTATTATGTGAGAGAGTTTTCTTTTACACACATACATATGTTGTACCCTCTTCATCAAATGATTTTGGCAAGTTAGAGATGATTAAGGTAGATTCTCTCTTAAAGCTTGAGTGGCCGCAACCTGATGTATGGACATTAACATCTTTGAAGCATAAGATGGTGATGGACATACACAACTCTTTGAAATTTACAAGAGTTTCAAGATCTATAGGATTACACTAGTGTGTTCCTGTTCATTGTTTTGTACATTTATTTCAGATATTCACAATTCTAGAGACGTCAACAATGTTCATGTTAAAAGATATCACGTATGAGCAGGTAGAGTGTTTGCTAGGTGAAAAATGGGGACTTGTAGAAGGATGCACCAAAGGGGATAGATACATTTCTAAAATTGGTGCAATAGGCATAGGATTTCGATACTTGAAACATCGTACTTCATTGTACATTAGATTCTATTATGATCGTTGGATGTGTAAACTTGGTGAATGGATACCATTACAAAGTTCTGAGGGTGTTTTAATTTCATTTGAAATTAAGATAAATCTACCCAACAATGAAATGGAAGTTATTTCAGTAAATCATCATTGGACTCTTGCCAACGTGAGAGAACATCTAGTAATCATGGGATTTGAGGATCTGGATCAATCAAAGTTCAGAATACAAGGGCATAAGGTAAGTAGCATATGGTATTTCTTCTTTTGTTTATACAAATTCTTACACTCAAATATGTTCATTTAAAGTTTTCTATTTGTCTGCAGATTGGTAAGAGGTTGGAGGATAAAATTAAAGTCCTCCTTGAATGGAGTGTGGATGGAACTCAACTTTCATTGTCATAGCTCAAGGACTATTTGAGTGCTACAGTGTACACACACCTATGTTCCATTTATAATCCTACATCTGCAACAATGTATTTAACATGCAAGACATGTAGCATGTAAAATTTTTTGATCTCAATATGATGTACAATTTGCCAAATCTTTGGTTTTTCCAATGGAAATTTATTATAATTTTAAAGTTCTGAGATTTTTTTTTTTCTATTGTGTTGTCGTGTATCTTATTCTGGTTAATGATTCTGTTCAATCTTTTTATGAGCAAAAGTTTTTTTTCTGAGAGTTCTGTGCATGATTGTTTTATTTGAAGGTATCAGTTTTAGTTTTAAAATGGGTCCCACTCACTTTAAAATTTTGAAACTACTATAAAAGCAACACTTATTCTCTCATTTCTCACTTTTGCAACCAAGAAGAGCTACAATCACTAGCAGAGTACGCACACAAGCTAGCATCACGCGCAATGGCTGCCGCATCCTCCAGTACCCTGCAACTCAAACGTCCACGTGGACTCTTCAATGAGTTCTTGGAATCAACTGAGTTCAAAGGTCAGAACCACTTGTATGACCTACTGTCTAGGGTCCCTGATCTAGACAAAACAATTCAACTGAACTCTGATGTGCTCAAGGAAATCATAGAGTTCCTTGAGTACTACATCTTGCGTTTTTCTATAGAAATACCGCCTTATGAGGGTAAATGGGTTCCATGTGACCTTCTACTCTACATACATAGAGGCGATGAAGCCTTCATGAAGCGCCTTAAGCGCTTCATGGCAATTGCGGAAACTGCTGGGCACTTACTAGATGACTCTGTGCCATTAGTAAAAAAACTTAACAAAAAGAAGAGGATGGGTACAAAGTACCTATCCTACACTGCAACAACATATTTTATTATTAATGAGGAGCCGGAACCTACACCTGTTGAGCTCCCCAACCTTGCCACTGGGGGTTTTGTTAAGGAGAAGAATGAGCCTCAACCAGAGGCCATAAATTTTTCCAAAGAAAGCATTACAATCCACCAAGAATTCCCTGGTGGTGTTGAGGATAAACTACATGTGCAATCAAGCATGGAGGAGGCCCCCCCTTCAAATCTTAACCCCTCTGAGCCCACATTACCAGAGGTGGAACTTGAATATCTCTCCTGCATCGTTGTGGATGGAGAGGAATTTATTTTACTCCATGACATTGAGAAGGCATTCGGTCTACGTCTAGATGAATGCTTGAGTATTTTCTCCACAATGTCAGATGTTCCACTTGACAACACATCTGACATACTTGAAAATAAGTCCATCCCACTTGGGGATTCTGTGGCAGACACCATATCAATGGTGTGTGCTGATATTTTAAATGATGACAACAATTCTACTACAGAGGAGGAGTTCAGTGCAGCACAGGAGAGGATACTGAAGCAAAAAATTCCTACATCCCATGTAGCAGAGCAGAGTGGCATGGCCCACTCTAGCATTGATCTTGATGCCCCTGGAAGAGGGGAGGAAGAAGACAAGCTTCATGATGTAAGTGGTAATTGAATTAAATAAATCGATAATTTTAAGTTAACATTGTAAGAGCTTGAATTCTCATTTGTTCTTAAGAGGAAGCAATTGAGCTCGACAAGTTCGCAGCAAGGTCTGGTGGGGATCGAGCTTCTCGTGGGAGTGGTGCATCCTTGGCAAACTACATCGGAAAGTTGCCAAAGGATGATTTTGTTATCATACACAAAGACTACAGTCCCGATGGGCACTTCATCACTTGGTGCTTGAAGGCCCTTAGCAAGATTTTGTGTTTATGTACAATTACCCAAGGCACTAATTGTGTCATTTTGGTTAGGAAATCCTTAGTTGTAACTACTTTAGGACTTAATTTTAGAGGAAAAGTATTAGGGCAAATAGGTATCGCCATGAGTCTTGGAATGCAAGACCCCCATGTAATATCAAGATCTGTATTGACTTACCAGCTGCCTCAATCTCTCCAAAGGAGAAAGAAAGTTGTGGAGAAATTGAAGGCAGCTGAGAAATGATGTAATGTCTTGATAATACAAACTTTTTTTTTCATCATTTGTCTAGTTCTGTATATGAATGTGCTAAAAAATTGAACTTATCTTCTCTCCACAAATTGTATCTAATTGGGGGTCTTTGTATTGTGCTTTGGTCCTCTGTATGATTATATGCTTAAAAAAGGCCAAAAAAGCCCCAGCCACAGAAACGCGGGAAACAGCCCTGCAAAATTTTTGCAGGGCTGTTTCCCGCGTTTCTGTGGCTGGGGCTTTTTTGGCCTTATCTAGTGTTTTTAGGTGCTACAATACATAGGAAACTATGTAATTTCAGATTTTCAATTGGTTTTGGTATTATCAGGACCATAAGTTTTCAGTAGGGTATAAACTCAGCCTTTAGTAGCTAAAGATCTCAATTCCTATAGGGTATAACCTCTTAATACCTAGACCATTGCATCTCTACCATATGTCTTATGCTTACCAAAGACCAAATATTGCAAAAAAAAACCCCAACCACAGAAACGCGGGATTCATCCCTGCAAAAATTTTGCAGGGCTGAATCCCGCATTTCTGTGGCTGGGGGTTTTTTGGTATGAAAAGGACATGTTGCACACCATTATGTAGAAAAGGAACATATCTAGTCATAAAACAATAGGTAAGTGCATGCATGTTTAATTGAATCCATATATAACTGACTGAAAGAGAGAGAGAGAGAGAGAGAGAGAGTGAGAGAGAAAAAAGAGACAAAGAATATAAGTCAAAACAAAATTTTCTATTATCCATTGTATTACATCGCAAAGTAGCCTATCATAGGGTATAATATACACATCATGGGTTATTTCCTCTAATTCTTCTTGCTAGCTGAATGTCCTTCGGTTGTATGGTTACTCTCTTGGCATGGATAGCACAGAGGTTAGAGTCCTCAAGCATGGAGATGAGGTAGGCCTCAGCTGCCTCTTGAAGTGCTTCAAGTGCTATCCCTTGTATTCTTAGACCTGCTTGGTAGCTTTGTAGTTCCTCTTTCACTACCCTTGCAAAAGCTCTTCGTGGTATGAGTAGTTCAACGGACTTTTGGTAGTGTCGTATCTCTGCAAAAGCCCTGCAGTGCTTCCTTCGTCTTTGTGGAGCTCTTGGGTTGGGAGGTATGTTTGGCTGGCGTTGAGGTCGACGTCGAGGTTGATAGTTTTTTTTTCTCCGATGTACACGATGTGAGGGCCCAGCTTCATCTTGCACATTTTGTTGTTGATGTGGTTGTTGACTTTGCTCTCTTTCCTCCTCTGTTGGTATTTTCCCTTGTCCTTGTGGAAGTGTCTTACCTCCATGTGTCACCCTATGGCTCGTTGGTATTTGCATATCATTCCATGGTGGTTGATTGTTGCTTTCCTCATTTTGGGATGACTCTTTGTCGCTCTCTGGTACACTCCTTCTGATCAACTTCTGTTTGGGTCTTGATTTGATGGGTGTCCTTGTTGGTGGCTCATCATCTGAAATGGCCTCTGACCGTCCTGGAGTGTAATAATCTTGTATATTGGACACTTCATTTTCTCGCACTGAATTGCTCCCAGGTGGTGTGCCATCGTGTGACACAGGCACAGATGTGCTCTGGGAACCACTTCGAGGCCTTTGGGGGGGTTGCAACCATGGTGGGCGTTGTGTCCCTAGATGAGGGCTAGGAAAGAAGACGCGATCTTTCCTTGCAGTTTGCTTGGTGCGTGCCATTCTCTTGAGTTGCAAAAAGTGTGAAATGAAGTGAGTTCTCTCTATTTATAGAGTTTTTAAAAAAACTGTTTGTTCACACTAGAACGGACAAAACCTGTTTAAAACCATACAGAATATTATATATTAAATAATAACACATTGAAATCAAGATTACAATAATCATATGTATTACCACATAATGGGAAATAGCGAATTCACTTTACTTCCAAGCTGAGCCTTCTCGTTGTCTCCTTGCACGCCACTGAGCATGATGAAGAGGACCTAACGATGACTTCCATTTCTCACTGGCAATGTTGTGTTGCATCTTTCTTGCAAGTTTTGCCAATTTTGAATCCCTAAGTCGTTCCACAAAAAACTTTCTCGAGAATGTAGTGCGGTAAAACCAATTAAACATCTCCTCCATGTAGTTTGATTGCATTGGGCCACCACCATGTCGGGTGTTTTTGAAGTAGACACCCCTCGCTTTGTAGTGTGACTTTTCCATTCCTTGGGTACTGAAAATCTCTAATGACCCATATCGATGCATGAAAAAAGCTCCATGTGCAAACAAAATATGCTAAAAATTGTTAAGTACATTGGAAAAAGGTAAGTGCAATGAACACTTGTAGAAGAAGATTACACTTACAATGTAGTGTGTTATATTGCTCTCTCCCCAACATTGAATGAAACACTTGGTGAACTCCACTAATGTTTCTTGAAACATTTGACGTTGAATAGCACTAGACCTAGTCAGACCCATTAAGCCTACAACCTTATCAAAGCTCGACCAAACTTTCTTTCTCTTATTACAAAGATCAACTTGAGAGTCATTGTCTGTTGTGATCATGCATAGGTCTTTCCACATCTCATAACGTTCATTATTTTGAGTGCTAGTACCTCTTCTAAAAAAATGTCTTGCTTTATTCCCTGTCATTGACACTTGTTGCAATCTATCTTGAGATTCTCCAACTTTCTTAACAACTAGGGTTACATTTCCACCATGACAACCAATTGAATTAAGAAGTCCCTCCAATTTCTTTATAGCTTGAATAGATTTATCAACTGGCTTCATGGCAAATGCGTATTCTATATGGAGCTTCAATAGTCTATCAAAAATTCTCATGAAGGCATGCAAGGTGCAAAAGTGGACATTGACTAAAGGGAATGGAATAATGGGATTCCAATCCTTATCTGACATGTCACGATTAGGTGTACCTAACATGGGACACCTCATTAAAGGTGTATCCCATTCAGCAGATGGAGTTGCATCTGTGTCATCAACTAAATCATCTATGTTGTTTTGTTTTCTCTTTGTTCGTTTATAACCTCGTGTACAATATGGACAAGGATAGAGAGTAGATGCACCTTGTTTGCACCCTAACATGCATTTGATAGTCTTTAAGTCTCCACCTAAGTGCCACTCTACTTCAAAATCACCAAGGCTTTCTACATTGATTTTGGCACCATGAATTTGAGAAGTTATCACCTCTGTGATCCATGGGATCCTATTGAAAATCCATGTAAGAACCTCATTGGATTCTTTAGGTACTTCAATAGCACCTAACCACCATATATCTTTCTCTGATTGGACACTATATGTAAAGTGATGGGTAGATTCTTCACTATCATCAATAATAGCATGGGCCATAGCTTCGTTCATGAGTGTCACACTAAGTCTCTCCATACGGCGTCCCTTTATGATTTGACATTCGTCTAGCTTCAATACAAACTTGAGTTTGGAACCACAATCTACATCAAATAACAAACATTATATTATTAAAAATACTATGAATGTCACTATCAAAACAATGGATATACCTTGAAGTGTGGATTTGTAAAATTTAACCATTTCCTTTTGGAGCCTCTCCAAATTGACAAATATGTTGTTGTACTTTGTGTAGATGAATCCCTGTCTAGATGTGTTTTTCAACTCTTTCTTTGATGTAGATGAATGATAAATGGATGCAGGCATAACATCTTCTATATGCAGGTAATTGCCAAGAGTATTGGCTACATCCTCATTGGTTATCTTCTTCCTCACAGATACCTTGTAAGGGCATGGAAAAATGCTCTGGAAAATACCTTTGTTTTGTAGAGCCTGCTTCAAAAGATTGTACAATGCAGTGTACGCTCTAGTACTAACACGTGCTTCATCACATACCATCTGTACCTCACTAGGACTAATAATATCTTCTAAGTTGCCTGCAAAATCTTTAATCACTTGGGTTTTGATGTGATTTCCTATTGGTGACTCCAAGATCATAAGCACATGTTTGTTGCTAAGACAAGAATTCAGAAACTTCAATTGATCCTCGATTGTTGAGGAAGCACTCGCATCTTCAACAAATGACCTGCACAATAAGAATCTCAATCTAAAAGTCTTTTAACATAACTAAACAAAGGAAATACATACCTAAGTGCGTAAACACGTCGCTTCCGTGCTCCACCACCAGTTGAAAGAGCTTGAAAGGATGATAATGGTCGTTTCCTAAATCTCATCCCAAGTGGAGTCTCTTTTAGTTGTGTAAGATTGGCTTTCAAATTTGTAATTGTGCTCTCCTTTTCTTCCACATCTTGTTTGAGTCTATTATTGTGCTCATCCAAAGATTTGATAGCACTTTCTAAAGTGTGTATAGCACTCTCTAAACTGTGTATCTTGAAATGGTTGTGATGACATTGTTGCATCCAATAATTTGCTATAGATGTAGAATGGTTAGACAATCGCTTGCAATAGCCTAGGAGTCCATCTTCACCGGAACCAAGGAATTGTAGAAATGTGGAGATAGTATGGAATCTAGGATGAACATTAGCCATTGGATCCAAGGGATACAAAGCACCATGGACCCAAAGATCAATATTCTTCTCTCCAGTTGCACGTCGTGCATTTTGAGAATCTATGTCATTGCTACCTCTAGTTATTGGTGCAAATTCTGTAGGAACACGAACATGTACACTCTTTGAGTGAGGAGCACGCGCTGGTGCTGGTGTCATGTTTATAATACATGTGAGCACCATGATGTTCCAAAACTCCAGCACCGAATGGGAAGAAGCACACAGATGGCTGGAATGGCTAGTACAATAGCTATGTGCAAGAAAAAAAGTGTGTTTTGGTATGTGGATAGGTCAAAATGACTTTTTTCAGTATGTTAGAGGGAAAATGAATTTTTTTTCAAAAATTCATGTTTTGGGGCAACCAAAGTTACGAGTTTGATGATGTGGCACTTAACTTTTGGAGGGATTTTGAAAAGTATGTTTTTTAAGTATTTTTTATAAAAAGAAGTCTAAAAAAATTAAGTTCTGACATATATATAAAAGTATGGGCCATTTTGAATAAAGAATAGCTGAAAAAGAGACTTTTTCAAAAAACTCATTTTTTTATTCATAAAGATGGACGGATTTGATGAGGTGGAAAGTGGTTTTTCTCTCTCTCTATGTGCAGAAGAGAGAGAAGGTCCTAGCTCAGCCTAAAAAAAAGCCTACTTCAGCCTACCAAAAAGTGCTCTATTAAATGCACTTTGTCCCCTTAACAAAGAACAAGATTAAACTTAATCCCTAAAAATTAGGAATCCTTACAAGGCCTATGCCTCCTCCTTGGTTTAGATGCTTTAAATCTTGGAGTTTCTAATTTTTCCATATCTTCATCACTTGTAGATTCCATGTGTACCCATGGATGGTCTTCATCAGTTGCCTTTTCCTTTCCTTTGCTTCTTCCTTCACTTGAATGAGCTTCATTCCTTGTCCTTTCATGCCAAGCTGATGTAGTACTCTCCTTTGATGGTGTGCCTGAAGTGGTTGGACCACTTATCTCCATGCTTTGCTATTGCTCTTTGAACTTCTTCTCGGCTTCATTTGCATCGTCAACCTGTAACACATCTTTGCTACCATACCAAGGTAGCAAATCATCAAATATTACATCCCTAGATACCTTAAGCCCTTCAGTGCAAGGTTTATAGAATCTCAAACCCTTTTGCTCTAAAAAATAGCCACAAAATATACACCTATCTGCCTTCGGGTCTAACTTGTGTCTCAATTCTTGAGGTATGTGAACATAACACACACAACCAAATACTTTGAGATGTGAACGGTTGGGTTTCTTACCACACCAAGCTTCATAAGGTGTAACTGCATGTAATTCTAAGGTTGGACACCTATTCATAATGTATATGGCTATATTTGTTGCATCAGCCCAATAAGAGTTAGAAACATTCATTTCATTTAACAAGGATCTAGCCACTTCTGCTATGTATCTATTCTTCCTTTCTGCCACCCCATTTTGTTGAGGTGTATACCTGCAAGTGAATTGCCTCTTGATGCCATGGTCATGTAAAAAATCTGAAAATTCATTTGAAAAATACTCTCCCCCTCCATCCGATCTGAGAGTCCTTATATACTTCCCTGTTTCCTTCTCCACTAGGTTTTTGAACCTCTTGAAGTGGTAAAACACCTCTGACTTTGACTTCGTGCAATACATCCAAAAAAACCTTGAATGATCATCTATAAATGTGACAAAATATCTATTACCTCCAATGGATGGCTCCCTTGTAGGTCCCCATACATCTGTGTGTATGAGATTCAACACTTCATTGCTCACATGTGTTCCCTTTTTGAATGGCAATCTGCTTTGTTTTCCTAATTGACAAGCATGGCGCAAATGTTGCATATTCTGAGATGTAAGATTAGGTAGACCACTCACCAAGCCCTTCCTTTGCATGTCCTTCATCCTTTGTAAGTTTATGTGCGCAATTCTTTTATTCCATAAGTCGATTTTTGCAAACTGTTTATTTCCAATTTACAAGTAGACAGTGTGAGGGGCTGATGGCTTTACCTCCATGGTGAAGAGTATTCCTTGCTTCTTTCCTTTTGCTATGAGCTTGTAGTCCTGCATGGGGTCTTCAACAAAACATCCTTGCTCATTGAATCTCACCTCATAACCTCTTTCAACAATTTGACCTACCAAAACCAAGTTCTTTGTGATGGTTGGCACATGCAACACATCCTTCAAGAGCTTGGAGCTTTGAGATCCATTCAATGCAACATCTCCCAGATGTGTAATCTTGTGCTCAATGTCATCCCCTGTCTCTACATGTCCTTGAGTGATGGGTGAATGTAAATTAAAGAAAAAATCTTTATTTTAACTCATATGGTTGCTACTACAACCACTATCAATGTTCCATGTAAATACTGAATTGACTCTTTCAATTGAACCATACATCATAAGCAAGTTCTCATTTTCTGAATTTGTTGAAGTACTAGAATAATTACCTTGGTTCCTTTTGTATCCTTGATTGGCTCCTCCTTTGGACCAACAATCTCTTGCATAATGGCCCGATCTTCCACAATTGTAGCATTCTCCATTGGATGCTTCTCTTCCATGTGATCTTCCTCCTCTTCCTCTACTCCTTCCTCTTCCTCTTGATCCATAGTTTTGGCTGGAGCCTTCTTGGTTGCTTGAGCTGGAGCTTGACCTTCCTCTCCCTCTGCCTTGGGAGTTTTGTCCACCTCTTTTGCCTTTGCCTCTGCCTGCATAGAAAACTTGGGCTTGGCTTCCCTTTGATTGTGAACCTCCTTGGTCACCATCAATGTGACTAACTGATCAAATTCTGGTAGGGAATCCCTCACATAAACTGATATGGTGAATGCTTTCCACCTTTCATCCTCTCTCAAGCCATTGCGAGTGTGTGCAACAAGATCATCATCTTCAATTGGGCTCCCAATTGAGCCTAAAGCATCTGCAAGCTCCTTAACCTTCAAAATGTACTCATTTATGTTAGTACTTGGTGATTACAAAGATTATTGAGCTCATTCTTGAGCTTAGTCTTCCTTGCCTTGGTTGATGAAGAGTACAATCTCTCCAAGGTCTCCCAAACCTTCTTGGATGTGTCCAAGTCTTGTATATGCCCTATCATTCTATTGCTTATGTGTTGGGATAGAATGAATATGACTCTCCTATCCCTTTCTATCCATTCATTAAGTGCCATGACCTGCCCTTGAAGTGGTGGATCATGTACATGAGGCATTGGCTCCCTGACGCTCACTAATCCCCACAATCCTTTGCCCATAAGGTAGTTGCTAACTCTAAATTTCCAAAGTTGATAATTACCTTTCTCTAACTTCTCTATTTGTGCATTATACTCAGCCATACTGAGCTCTAAGATGCGCCTCTAGATTCTCCTCAAGTTTTTTTATGCTTTAGAAGGTTTGGATATTACTTTTTGATAGCTTCTCCCTTTCTAACCTTCGACTAGTTGAGATCTTGATGGATGTAGCCCCCTTTTGTTGTCATCTTGCTTTGATGAGTCCTCCTTGTGCTTCCACGAGTTGTCTTGATCCCTTCAAGTCTTCAATATGATGCCACTGATGTCTTCAAGCCTCCAAAATGGCTTTGATACCACTGATGCAGGTTGATTCTAACACCCCAATGCAAAAATGGAAGATGGTTGCCCTCCACTAGGCCCACAAGCAGTGATATATGCTCACTTTTCTGATTTTTTCTTTGCACGAATATAGAGAACTAAAATGAAATTTTATAGAATTGTACTAGACTATACGAGCTACCCAACAAGCTTTAGAGAATCCCAAATAGATATTCCAGTTGGGAGAAACACCCTCTGCAAAATAGGCTACTTGTTTGCAACACTCTTTGCCTATGTGGAGAGATATACCTTCACAAAGTTAGCAATTTCTCACAAATCACATAGCTAAATAACTTTGGAAAAGCCTAGGACACAATATAACATACCAAATGAAGCTTGAAATCAATGAAAATTAGTACAAGGATAGAGCAACCAATCCTCTACAATCTGGTACAATCAGATTTGGAAAAGCCTAACTACACCTCTAGATAAAGAGGAGCAAAAGCATGAGAAAATGAGGTAAGCAAGCAAGGGGGCTGCTCGTTGGAGTTCATGACTTCAGTAAAATAAGTGGAAAACTCGTGAAATGCATACTATGCAAGAAACAAAGGTGGGATGATGCTTATATAGAGTTTTACTTTTCCTACAATCTAACTAACTACCCACCAATCAGTGTACGTGCAACTTTTTGTGGCTGATTTGATGAGATTTGAATTTGATTGAGTTTGATGGAGCTTCTAACTATATTCCATGACTTTGGGTCCTCCTTTTTGATTGGTCCACTTGCAAAACTCATGGTTGAGCCTTTTTGCATGATTGAGACTTGATTTCAACATAGAAGAGGAAAAGAGAATATAGTAGCAGATGCATTATGAAGGATAATGTATCAAATGAGCTTTAAAATTCTAGAAAGCTCATTACTTCAAGAGACAAAAGAAGCACAGGTGGAAGATCCCACATTTTTATACATTATTAGAGCCATCAATGATTACTCTACCATAGGAGATGAGGTAGTTCCAGCCGTTTCTTCACCGAGAATAGCCATCAAGTGCAGTCCATGTTCCAATTTCTCATAAGAGAATGGAATAGTCAAATGGAAAGGAAAGGTTTTCATACTAAATTCCTAGGATTTGAAGAGAAAATTCATGCATGATAACCATGATATGCCTTGCACAGGACATACTAGTGTTGACAAAACAATATAGCTTGTTAGAAGATCATTTTGGTGGCTTGGATTAGCTAGAGATGTCCACACTTATGTTCAACAATGCTTTATGCATCAAGTCAACAAAGTAGAAAGGGTAAAGACACCAGGTGTTTATAGATTCTAGATCATAACTGGCAAAGTGTATCCATGGACTTCATAGTCAGATTACCCCAAACACAAAGGAAGCAGGACACTATCCTAGTTGTGATAGATAGATTAAGCAAGATGGCTCATTTCATACCCATGTAGGAGACAATAGAAGATCCATAGGTAGCGGAGTTATTTATCCAACATGTCTTTAGATTGCATGGGTTACTGACATCCATAAATTTAGATAGGGATGTCAGATTCACAACAGACTTCTGGAAGTTTATATTTGAAAAACTGAAAGGGTCATTAAACATAAGTAGTTGTGATCATCCTCAGGTAGAGAAGGTCAAGCAGATACTCAAGGACATGTTGAGGGCATATGTGTCTGAGAGGCAGATAGATTGAGATAGTTACTTGCGACTAGTTGAGTTTGCTTATAACAATAGGCCTCACAAGGTGATAGGAATGTCTCATTTTGGGATGAATCATGGCATGAATCCCAATTCTTCTAGTACCATAGGAATGCAAAGGAAATGTCCTAGTGCTTCAGAGTTCTTAGAGAACCTCCAAGAAAATTAAGAAATACCTAAAACCAAGATGGAGCAAGTAGCTGATAGGGCAAAAGTGTATGCTGACAGGAAAAGATCTCCTAGATCCTTTGAGGAAGGACATAGAGTTTTTCTTTAGGTACCAGTTAGATAGCTAGATCTCGTTCACTCTCCACAGGAAGTGTAGTAAGCTTTCACCAAGGTTTTGTGGACCTTGGAAGATAGTTAAAAAGTTAAGTGAAGTTGCATACTAATTAGAGCGTCCTCCATATTGTAGAGTCCATCTCGTGTTTCATGTTAGTAAACTTCAAAAGTATATTTTCAGGGAGGACAATTTAATAGAAGGTATTGTTTCTTTGCAAGAAAGTGATAGCACAAATCATTCTCCAAATAGGACATTAGATTGGAGATAGGAATGGTTGAGGAATCATGTCATCCACGAGTATGTAGTAGCATGGAGACGATTACCACTTACTGACTCTACTTGTAAATCAGAAGCTCTAATTCTTTCCCTCATTGATCATTGAGGACAATGATCTTTAGAAGGGGGAGAGAGTGTCAAATGTTGATCCATAGGGATCATGAAATTGGTCCATAGGGATCATGAAATTGGTCCATAGGGATCCATGTGTGTGAGAGACAAGGGACAACTAGCCAAGGTCCCAAGCTTGGGGGATATCTTAAGGTACTTGGTAGTAATGGGAATGAGTGCTACATTATGTACACATGGGGCACTAAACCATTCTAGATCATTGATAATTTTAGAATACAAGAGGGTATACATGGATGGGAGGAGAGTTACACACACATTGTTCAAGTCTTGGCTTACATTCCACTTGATTTAAGTGCCTACTAGCAAAGATTATCAGGCGATCTAGCTTTCCTTCATCAGCTACTTGTGCTAAGATACATCCAATGGTGAAATTGGATGCATCTACATGAATATGGAATAGTTTATTCCAATTATGCATTTTCAATATTGGTTTTGAACTCAATCTTCTTTTTAATTCATTGAAAGCCTTCTCACAATCCTCTATCCAAGTGACTTGAGTGAATTGCCCATATAATGGTTTTGGAATTATGGCATACATGTGAATAAATCAACGGTAGTATCCAAAATGGCTAATAAAAACTTGTACTTCCTTCACCTATTTGGGTCTCGCTAAGTCCAATATAACATTAATTTTATCTTGATCAATCGAAATGCCAATTTTTGGCACTGCATGTCGCAAACCTTTTCCGTGTCGCACCACGAAGACAAATTTTTCTAGGTTCAAACAAACTCGATATTGTCAAAAATTGTGATTATTTTCTTTAGTTTTGGTATGTGGGCTATTCATTGAGAAGAGTATGAGCATAGGTTGTCTACATAGACTTCCATGCTTTTCCTAAGGAATTCCTTGAGCACATGGCACATTAATCTTTGGAAAGTAGTTGGGGTGTTTATTAAACCAAATGCCATGAACCTAAATGCATACACTCCCCATTCAGTATCAAAAGCAATCTTATGTTCGTATTCAGTAGCAATTGCTACTTGATTGTACCTTGAGAACCCATCAAGGAAGCTGTAGACTTCCTTACCTACTACCTTTTCCAAGAGATGGTCTGTAATGGGTAACTGGATAGCTATCTATGATGGTGGTAACATTAATTTTTTTGAGGTTAAACAAACCCTAAGCTTTCAATTTTTCTTCGGTACCACTACCAAAGGAGAAACGGATTCAATGTGCTCAATTTTTTTATATGAATGTTGTTGCTAACAATTTCGCTATCTCTTCATTGATCTTGATTGAATATATATCATTATATGTGTATGGTCTTTGTTTTGATGGTTTTGCATCAAGATTCATCGCACTTCTATGAGAACATATAGAGGGATCTACACCTTTTAAGTATTTTTAGGTACAAGCAAATACATCCCTATATTCTCAAATTAAAGCTATGAGTTCTTGCTCCTCCTCTAAGGACACATCCTTGCCTATGTAAGTGCATCTTTCCTCGTCTCCTTCTATGGTCACCATTGTCTTCTTATTTTGTTCCTTGTTGGCATATGCTATCCCTTCTTTTGCCTCTCTCTTAGGTGTTTGAATAGTTATTCTCCTTTCCTCCACTTAATACCTTTTAAAATGTTCAAGAAATTCAAATTGCTTATGTGGTAATTCTTTTTCGATTTCATTTCTCTTTTCTCTAGGGTTTTCTTGACATTCTTCTTTGACAAATATTTTCTTATGTGCCATGGGGTCTTCCCATTCTACTACTTTTAAGTATTGTTGTTTGAGTGAAATTGAGGTTCCATTTCTATGCTTTCATTGTCCTCTTTCCAATCTACCTCTTGAGGTACTACCATGTACAATCTAAGATCATATCCTTCTTCATCCACACAATCTTTCATGGTTAATACTTCCTCATTTACATACACATCTAGTGTGGCTAAGATTTCCATCCATCTACGTGGCTTGAATGCCTCATTAGGGAATATGTGTGGCATGTAGGCTAGGTCTCCTAGAGGTCTATGTCTCTCTCACCCTACTTGTCAAGATTGTAATCCGTCTTCCTCTCATTTTTTGCCTTGCATATCCATAGTTGGGTATCTTCATGCATCCAAGATTGGTCACTAGAACCAGGACTATGGAATGACACATAATCGTCCTCTTTATGTACATGATTGATTCTAGAGGTGGTACATCCTGGTATGCAAATGTATGGAGATTTTTCTTAGTGGTTGTACCCTGGTGTTGGAGGTACAATGCATCTCTTCCCCAATATTGAACTACCTTTAGCTATCACATGAATGACATTACCAAGATAATCTCATAGTTACTTGCCTTACCAAATTGAAAAATAGCTAAAGTACATTCAAATTCCACTCCACAAGTGGTTATGATTACATTCACAAGGAATCCTAAGGGTTTTTCTACATCACCATCTACTAGTTGTAAGTTCATGCTAGCTAGTAGTCGAGCTCCTGTTCCCCATTTTCCCCATAACTCCATGGTTGCTATTGCTACTCTAGATCTTGTATCTTAAATAGATTTGGTCATATATCCTCAATAAATAATTTTGAGGCATGTATTTGCTTCATCCCCCTCATTGAAATATCCAACTTTGCCTATAGGTATTTTGATTGTAGAGGTTTTCTCTATAGTGTCCTCCTTGATTGACTGGTTTAGTTCTTCCAAAATTAAGTGGTTAGCTAATCTCTTCCATAGTTGGGGATTAGCATGCAACAATCCTCCTAGGGCTATGAAACATTTAACTTTGGTCCTGTTCAATACTTGTAAAGGGTTTGATGCTACTTCTTCTTCTCTTTGCCTTTTATCACTGGTGCATGAAAGAATTCTGATCTTTGCTCATATTCTTAAGTGTAGTTTGGATATGTAGTCACACTAATTTACTCCTTTAGGTTGATAATTCCTCATAATCTACTTCTCGTTCCACCATTTATTGGTTCTTAGAAGCATCTAATTCTACAAAAGGATGGATCTCTTTTCTAGGCTTCTTCCATCTATCTACCTGAACTCTTGCCCACAAGTCATGTGGCCAATTATATTCCACTTTTAAAATTAGAGAATTTCTCTCCTTACACTCAGAAACTAATTCTCCTAAAATATCCTTAGTTTCGGTAGGTCTCTTTTGTTAAAAATTGAAGGTCTCTACACATTCGTGAAAATTTTCTTCTAGTATTTTTAGTATCTGAGAGAGTTGGTATTGGCTGTTCTAGCTTGGTTTGAGCAACTTCAATCAACATCTTGCATATTTTGAGTCCTTCTCATTCAATATCTCCTCTTGGATAAGTTCTTTCATGTTGCTCTAGACTAGGTCCGATCTCTATTCTAGAATGATAAGCTTTTAACCACATAATTAGGTCTTGAAGCATAGGATCCACTAGAATTGATCTTCCCTACTTCTCTCGTTCTTTTCTCAATCACCACATTAAAATATTCCTATTCAATGAATTACGTATTTTGGGTTCGGTCTCTTTTACAATCTTTCTCTTCAGCTCCTTTTTTGAATCCACTTATTTTTTATCCTTTCTTGCCTTGTCTTCCATCTTTTAGCTTTTTTTTTAAGTCTTGAGGCTATGGGGGAACGAGTCCTCCTCTTGCACATGCATGAGATGTATGGTCACCTCCACAATGTAGACATATTCTTAGCATTTGCATTTTAATGAGAGGGTTTCGGTTGCTCTTTTGTCCTTAGACTTTTTGTCCACGAAGTCTATCAGTTCCTATACATTATTGGTTTGTGAGGTTCCATTACTAGATGTGACTTCAACTTTGGTAGGGTTCTAGGGAACTTTCAAATCAGCTGCAAGATTATCCCCAAGTCTATTCATTCCCTTAGACATGCACTCAATGTTTATAATCATTTCACATAAACTAGGGTTCTCAAATTTCCATTAACGAGAACATCCAAAAACAAAGATAACATTTTTCGCTTAGTAGGTCTCTCTATCATAGGACATCGATCAACATATTGATTGAATCTCCTGGCTACTAACCTCATAGATTCATTCGGAGCTGAAGCTATGGATTAGGGAAGAGGAGTTATGTTTGATACCCCTCTTGATGAATTCACCTATAAATTTCTCCAAGAATTGTTCTATATTCACAAAGCAATTGGGATCCAAGGGTTGGAACCAAGTGAAAACACTTCCACCCAGAGTGAGATGAAAAGATTCATATTGGAGAAAAAAACTCCTCCACTTGCTCAACACATAGCACTTGCTTAAACTCGGCCATATGGTAATATGGTTCTCTTGAAATATCAAAGGGATTTCCTATGCACTTGGCTACTTTTGTTGGTCCTAGTCTTCTGCCTACCTTAGGGGGTCGAGCGACTATAGTAATTACAAAATCCACACTTGGTCCAACACCTTGTGGGGGTCTCAAAGGAAAAGGAGGTATATTCCTAGTTGCACTCTCAGGATTGGTATGATGTATGGTATTGGTTCTTAGCATTGACTAGCTTTGGTCTCTCGTAGGAACACTTCATTGACTAGCTTTGGTCTCTCGTAGGAACACTAGCAATCGTAGGTACCTCATTCTAGACTTTCAAGTTCATCAACCGGCCTGCTATGCATTATGGAATGTGTTGAACAAGGAATTGTTGGAGTGTTAATTTATTAATGTGTTCACGTGTTTTGCTTTTTTCGATATAGTAGCTGAAGGTTTGTGAGGGTGTGAAAGGTATGAAAGGGCAAATACCAATAATCGGATTTATATTCTATATAGTTTGTAAATAAACCCATTTAGAGGGTTCTATTTTTAGAAAGACTTCTATTTTTAGAAAGACTTCTATTTTTAGAAATAATTCTATTTTTAAAAACAATTCTATTTTTAGAAAAAGTTAGTAAAGTAGTGTTTAGAATAAGAGTCGTTGTAGATCGCAATTTCTATTATTAAAACCAAAGGCTCTCTACAAAAGAGACCAAGTTTTACTTTCACACATGCTTTTCAAAGCCGCTCTCATGTAACCACTATTTTTGACATAACTAAAAATCCTATAAATACATGCACTCTATGGATTGTCGAAACAAAGTGCATGGGGGAGATTGCACCCAATACTGTGTTTTGTCTCGTCTCCTAACGTGTTTATTTTTCATTCTGTCTTTTGCATCCATAACCTCTGTGTGTGCGTGAGCAAGATCCTAATAATATTGGTATTAGAGCCCTGCACGCATCACTACAGAGGGGTCTATTTTTGTTTGTTTGGCAATTGATCTCTATTTCATTGTTCTTTGTTTGTGATCCGATTCCAACTTTGATTCCGATTGCGAATCCGGTTTCTATTTCTGTTTCTATTTCCATTTGCGATTTTGATTTTGATTCTGATTTTGGTTTAGGTTTTTGTTTTTGTTCCCATTTTCGATTCGGGTTCTTGTTCCTATTTTAGATTCAATTTCAGTTTTAGTTTTTGGTTCTATTCCAGTTAACCTACGTTTACACTTATGTTTACTTTTTCAGCTTACTCCAAGGCGTCGACTAAGGCATAGCACTTCGGCATAGAACTTAGGCATAGAGCTTAAGGCATAACTAAGGCATTAATTTGGCATCTTTGGCACCCAAGGCTCCTTTTGTAACCGTTGGTAGTCGTTGGCTACATGCGAACCAATTTTAGGTTATGAGTGGCAATAAGGAATTTTATATTCACAAAGGTGGTAGGATATGAACCCACAACCTCACTCACACAAGGGAAGTGTTTTACCACTACACTATCTCTTTGTGTTTTCACTCTATTTCTCTTTTCTTATATTTAACACAACTTTCATCTCTTTCTTACTTTTTCAATTCCCAAGAACAACCCTTCCTTTAATATTTTAACTCAAGAAATTTCAAAAAAAAAATTCACATATCTATCAAGAGGGTTTTGTTCTCTACATAGTCATGGACCCTATGATAGAGAATTTTGGTGATTCACCTCTACCCAAGGTAACACTCGAGCAAAAACTCGAGCTCCTGTAGCAAAAACTTTAAGGGACTCAAAACGAGATCCGAAAACATGAGAAAGTACTCGAGAAGATGTAAACTGATGAAGATAACCTTACGAGGGTGGTCAAAGATATTGTCCCTACCCAATCGCATGGCACGTATTGCAAGATTGGTGTTCAAAATTACTAGTTTCTATGGTTTGATAGCCGAAAGGATGGCCCTTTTGTTCTCTCATGGTGGTCACAGTTTGAGGATTTTTATACTGATAAAACATATGATGAAAGTCAAAAAGTCTAATTTTCCACTAACTATCTAATAGGAAAAGCTAAGCTTTGGTGGAATGATCTTTGTCATAGGGCAGATTGTGCAACCACGTGGAAGGCTTCTATCTATCTATCTATCTATCTATCTATCTATCTATCTATCTATCTATCTTTCTATCTATCTGTCTATCTATCTAGCTATCTATCTATCTATCTATCTATCTATCTATCTATTTATCTACCTATCTATCTATCTATCTATCTATCTATCTATCTATCTATATATTTATCTATCTATCTATCTATCTATCTATCTATCTATCTATCTATCTATCTATCTATCTATCTATCTATCTATCTATCTATCTATCTATCTATCTATCTATTAATCACTCAGCCTGTCTGTCTCTCTGTCCATCCGTTTCTCTCTCTCTCTCTCTCTCTCTCTGTGTCTGTCTGTTTGTCTATCTATCTATCTATTTATCTATCTGTCTATCTATCTATCTATCTATCTACCTATCTATCTATCTATCTATCTATCTATCTATCTATCTATCTATCTATCTATCTATCTATTTATCTATCTATCTATCTATCTATCTATCTTTCTATCTATCTATCTATCTATCTATCTATCTATCTATCTATTTACCTATCTATCTATCTATCTATCTATCTATCTATCTATCTATCTATCTATCTATCTATCTATCTATCTATCTATCTATCTATCTATCTATCTATCTATCTATCTATCTATCTATCTATCTATCTATCTATCTAGCTATCTATTTATCTACCTATCTGTCTTTCTATCTATATATCTATCTATATATCTACCTATCTACCTACCTATCTATCTATCTATCTATCTATCTATCTATCTATCTATCTATCTATCTATCTATCTATCTATTTCTAAAGTGAAGGAATCTTTTGTACCCTTACAACTCCACCTACATGTTTGACAATTGTGGGATACGTTTACATGGATGGAAGGTGATACTTTTACAACCTATATAGATTGGTTCTCCCAATATCTAGTATTTTTCTACCTCCTTGAATACGTTTCTGGCAATACTATGAAGAAGAAGTATAATGATCGTTTAGAGAAGGAGATTCAAGCAAAGCTTCACTCATGCCAACCTACACCACTTCATGAAGCTATTGCCTTTCCTCATGATGCAGAGAAAGAGTACCAATCAATTATGAAAATGATCAACTTGCAGCAGCCACATCAATTCCAAGCTTGGTTTTCTTCCATTCCAAGCCTCATATGGTGGCATGCCATCAAGTGACTTTGAAGGTAGCATGTTAATCAAATAACTGGCTATGGATAGAGCCTCAGCCCATAAGTAGTTAGGTAAGTGCTTCTCATTTAGCATAGACCTTGCAGCTTCAACAATTGTCCTATTCCTTCTTTCTACCACTCCATTTTGCTCAAGAGTGTACCTTGTAGTGATCTCTCTTTTGATTCCTCTTTCTTGAAGAAAGGAGTCAAATTCATGGGAGAATTACTCTCCCCCTCCATTTGACCTTAACCTTTTTAATGTCTTACCTGTTTGATTCTCCAGAAGAGCCAAATATCTTTTGAAGCATGAAAAGACTTCATCTTTGTGATTCATAAAATATAATATAGTCCACCTGTTGCAATCATTAATGAAGGAGACATAATACCTTGATTCAATTATTGAAGCATCCTTGCTAGGTCCCCATACATTTGTATAAACCAAATCCAAGACATCTCCATGCATATGTCCTTTCTTCATGAATGGTAACCTGTGAGACTTTCCAAATTGACATGCACTACACTTATAAATCATATGTTGTTTTGACAAGTTAGGGAGTCCAAGTACACTTTGGTCCCTAAAAATTTGCTTTAATGATCTTTCACCAAAATGTGCTAACCTTTTGTGCCATACTTCGAATTCTATGAGTGTCTGACTACCATAATTAAAGAGAGCAATGTTTATAGTGTCTTGTAATTCAAATATGAACAATCTACCCGTCTTTTCAACTTTTGCCATTCTCTTGAATCCTTGACTTGGATCTTCAACAAATGCTCCTGCTTTTGTGAACCTAACTTGCAAACCTTTCTTTACTATTTGCCCAACACTTATCAAATTCTTTGGAATGGTACGGACAGATGAAGCTGTTGAGATATCAAGCTAAACATGTGATGATCCAGGATGACACGTACTAGATTTTCGTTTCTCTGACATGTATAGTGGTCATGCCAATATATGTCAGGTATACTTCATTGAGCTTTATTAGATTATCTACCGAGAGTGATGGCACATTTGTTTTCTTGCCAGCTCACTCATTTGCGGACATTAGGTTTTTCCTTATGTACTGGTCTTTATATATTGCACTTGTTGTATTCTTGTTTTTTAGGTCATTAAAAAATGATGGACCACATAAGGAGAAAATTGTTTAGCAAGTTGTAGCATCACCTGGTTTTCACGGGTTCGACTAGCAATACTCAGACCCATTAGTACAGAAAGGGCAATATCTCAAGATTATCAAATCCAATGATTAAGAAATTTTGCAAGCGTATATCAGACACTATGCTGATTCTATGAAGCTTTGAATCATGGAAAACGAATAACTACACACTGAGAACTAAATCTAAGAAAAACACTGATCTTAAGGAGTGCTAAGAGACAAGTAGAGAATGAAGGGATATAGTGGATGTTAAATGAACATAGATCACAATTGAAGAACTCAATTGCAGTTCTGAGCATATATTAGACTTGAGGAGAAAACTTTACCAACGTAAATCATTGAAAATGATGCACCAAGCTCAAAGAAATCATCTGTGCAATTTGACTGAGAAAACTGAGAGATATGGCAGTGAACAATACATTTCACAAAAGCATGAAAATATGAAATCAAATGATCATGAAAAAGAACGTATATTGATTCTAAAATAGAATGGATGTACTCGTACATATGTGTGCCTTGAAGCCACACTTTGATATGGCATAAAGCTCAACTCATGGAGATCTCAAAAATGCGACTAAGGAGCCATGTATTTATAGATTTTTGGGTGTGTTTCTTTTGCTCATGTTCCCTCACATGTTAGAGGCAAGATGGATCCCAAAGCACAAAGCTGTGTATTCATTGGATATGACAACAATCAAAAGGGCTAGAGATTATACAACCCAACAACCAAAGGATTCTTGGAGAGTAGAGATGTTATATTTGAGGAGAATAGTTCTTGGTATGAAGTTTCATGTAGAAAGGTCAACCTAGCTTATGATCTTGAAGAAGATTTTCCAAAACTTGTTAAGGATAATCCTTCTAAAGTTTAAGAGAAGGATACCTCAGAAGATGATGAAGCAACTTAATATGAAAAATTCAAAATGTGGAAATCTAAAGGTAAAGCAAAAATGAAGGAACTTGGACAAGAGGCAGAATCATCACATCATGGCCTAAGGTCCATGAGGGAGAAAAGAAAACCAGAAAGGTATGGGTTGGATACTCCTCTAGTCACTAAACATTCAATCTATCTAGCACAGGACATAAATCAAGAGGAACCTTCAACATTTGAGGAAGCAAAGAAGAAATCAGAATGGAGGCATGCGATAGAAGAAGAAATTGAAGCTCTTGAGGAGAATAACACTTGGGAGTAACTGGTTCCCAAGTCTCCATCAATGAAATTGATATGCTCAAGGTGGATCTACAAATTGAAGAAGAACTCAGATGGCTCCATTAATAGGTATAAGGCAAGGGTTGTGCGAAAAGGCTTTGTACAAACTCAAGGAATTTATTATGAGGTGTCCTTCTCTCCTATGGAAAAGATGCCTAGAATTTGGGTTTTTCTTAGTATTGGCTCTTCCAAGAATTAGAAGATACTTTGATTGGATATAAAGAATGCATTTCTTAATGGATAGATAACAAAAGAGGTATATATGACACAACCACCTGATTTTGAGAATCACATATATCCTGATTATGTGTGTCAACTTAATAAAGCTTTATATGGACACAGACAAGCCCTAAGGGCTTGGAATCACAAGCACGACAAAGGATCACAACCTAGCAAGATAGATCCATCACTATTCATAAAAGGGAGTAATTCTGAAGTCATCTATTTGTGTGTGTATGTAGATGATATTATACTTACAGGAAATGATACAGATGGCATGAAGAGAATCAAACAACAGATGAGAGAAGAATTCAAGATAAGTGATTTGAGTTCACTTACCTACTTCTAAGGATTGGAGGTTGTCTATAGAGATCATGGTTTGTTTCTTACTCAAAGAAAGTACATTAAAGACATGTTGGAAAAATTCAAGATGCATGACTGCAGGTTTGAAGGTACTCCAATGGAGGTTTATCACAAATTGAGCTCACATGAAGGTGAACTCATAGAAGATGTGATAGGTTATCAAAGCCTTGTGGGTAGTTTGAACTATGCCACATTGACAAGGGTTGATATATGTTATAATGTGAGTGTGCTAAGTCAATTTATGCACACACCTAGGAAACCTCACATGGAAGCTGCCAAGAGGATACTTAGATATCTCAAAGGGATCATGGAGGAGTGGTTATACTACCCTCATGTATCTCATATAAGTTTGAAATTGTTCTCTGATGTAGATTGGGCTGGCTCCAAGGAGGACAGAAGGAGCACCTCAGGATATCTTACCTTTATAGGCTCAAAACTTGTCTCATGGTCATCCAAGAAGAAACCCAAAATTGCTCTCTCTTCTATTGAAGCTGAATACAGAGATCTCGCTATAGCTACTCAAGAAGCAATGTGGATGAAGACTCTATTCATAGATCTTGGTTTGGAGATTGGAACTCCAAGTATCTTTGGTGACAATATGAGCTCTATTCACTTGGCTTCCAATCCAATTTTTCATGCAAGGACCATTATCACTATGTAAGAGAGAATATTTTGAGCAAGGAAATTCAGTTAATTTATGTGTCCACCCATCAACAATGTGTAGATATTCTAACCAAAGCATTGGATGGTACAAAGCTTTGCAAATTCAAGGCTATGATTGGTTTGCAGGTAACCTTGGAGGATTGAAGACCTCAAGATCACTTGACTTGAGGGGGAGTTGTTGGAACAAGTCCATGGCAAGTCCAATTGATGGCTTGAGTCATCAAAAGGCTTAGAAATTTAAAGGAAATATGAACTCCTTGTAGAGTTCTCTTGTGAACTCCCTCTTGTAATTTTTGAGTACGTACTTGATGTAAAAGTAAAGGAATCTAAGTGGTTGAGTCCACTTGATGAGTAGGAAGGAGAAAAGCCACGAATTTGTGATTTAGTGAGTAGGACAATCAATCAGCAAAAGATTGGAGAGTGATTGTAGGAAGATTCAAATTCAAAATTTGGCTCTAGCCATACCTATAAATACATGGCTCTTTAGTCACATTTTTTAGATCTCCATGAGCTGCACTTTATGCCATATCAAAGTGTGGGTTCAAGGGAAACATATGTATCAGTAAGTGCTTTGTATTCTACAATCAATATACTTTCATTTTCATGATCAGTTGATTTCATATTTTCATGCTTTTGTGAAGTGTACTGTTCACTTCCATATCTTTTAGTTTTCTCTATCATATTGCAAAGATGATTTATCTGAGCTTGCTGCATCATTTTCAATGATTTAAGTTGGTAAAGTTTCCTTCTTAAGTCTTCTATGTTCTAACAATTTTTCATTGCAATTAAGTTTTTCAATTGTGAGCTATGTTTAGTTAAAGTTGACTATATCGCTTCATTCTCTACTTCTCTGTCAGCACTCCTTCAGATCAATGTTTTTCTGAGAGTTGTTTCTCAGTGTGTAGTTCATCATTTTCCATGATTCAAATCTTTATAGAATCAACATACTGGCTAGTATATGCCTACAAAACGTCATAGGCATCGGATCTTGGAATCTTGAGATATTATCCTTTCTCTACTCATGGGTCTGAGTACTGCTACAACTTGTGAAAATTGAGGTGATGCTACAACTTTCTAAACAATTTTCTCCTTATGTGAAACATCATTTTTGATGAACTAACTCCTGATCGTTAGCTTACTGAGTTAATAAGAGTTCCCCAAAAGGAATTAAGTTAATCGCTGCTTTGGACAGAGAATTGTTTAGAACACTAAGTAGGTGTATGAACCAAAATAGTAAGTTTTTTGCACTTGAATCTAATCCAACTTATCTATTTTGATTCATCTTTTTGAGAGTGATCTTCCTAGGTACATAGGGTCTCTAATACATCATTTCAAAATCTAAAAGGCCCCACTACATATCCCTGGAGTTTGTTTGGTAGTGCAAAGTTTTCGTAGCACCACTTCATCTTCTCCAAGTTCAAATCCATCTTTTCACATTTTCACCCTTTGCGATTCTCCTAAATCCTTGACTTGGATCTTCAACAAATGCTCCTCCTCTTGTGAACCTGAATTGCAACCCTTTCTCTACTATCTACGGGCCAACACTTATCAAATTATTTGTAATGGTAGGGACATAGAGTATCTTAATGAGTAAATTTATGTTTCCATTAGGTGCTTTGACATTTCCTATTTTGTCCACAAGGTGTCTTGTATCATGTCGTGTTTGTACCTCATGCTTGTTTGTTGGATCTTCTAAATCTGATAGGAGGGCCACATTTCCTACCACATAATTGGGACAACCTAAATCTCTGTAGAAAACATGCTCATCAAATTTTTCTTGTGGCATGGCCATATTCATGATTAGCTATGAGTCCTCTTGATTTGAGTCTTTTGTGTAGTTATTGAAGTCTCTTCTTCCCCTATTGCCTCCTTGATAGTTTGAATGGTTCTAATTGTTGTGGTTGCCATGGTAATTCTTTGGGCTTTCCTTTATCAATATACAAGGCAGAAGATTGATTATCTTTGGAGCTTTCTCCATTCTTGATAAGCTTGGACACTTGAGTGAGTAGTTGTCCTATGAGTGTATTGAAATCTGGTACATGCATATCCATGTATAGATCCATAGCTCTAATGAATGCTTCCCACTTGTCATCTGCCATCAAGCCATTGATGACGTGCCTTACAATTTATTCTTCATATATTCCCTCACCAATGCTTCCCAATTGATCTGCTATGTCCTTGAGCTTTGTGACAAAATCAATCACATTTTGTTTGGGAGCTTTCTTGAGAGTTGTGAAGTCTATGCATAGTTGATGCATCCTAGCCTTTGTACTTGAAGAGAAGAAGGCTTCAAGTGCATTCCACACTTCTTGAGATGTTTTACAACTTCTAGTGTGAGGCAATAAAAAATCTCAGATAGAGTTAAGGAGATAGGACCTTGCAAGTGCATCCTTGGAGCACCATGTGCTCAATCTTTCTTGCTCTTCTTGTGTTGGTTGACCTTTGTTCCTAAAACTTGGCATGACTTCATCTCCAACTATATAATGATATAAATTCTTGCCTTGAAGATAAGCTTCCATCCTTAATGACCGAGCTCTGTAGTTACCTCTATCAAGTTTCTCAGTTGATGAAGGAATTCCATCTACCATGTTGTCCAACCTTGCTCTGATACTACTTTGAAGAGATGGATTTGAACTTGGAGAAGATGAAGTGGTGCTGCAAAAACTTTGCACTACACCAGCCAAATGAACATCAGGGATTTAGCTTGCCAAAGGATGTATTAGACACCCTATTTACCTTGGAAGATCACCATCAAAAAGATAAATCAAAATAGATAGGTAGAAGTTGAATGAAGTGTAAAAAACTTGCTATTTAGGTTCATACACCTACTCAATGTTTTTACCAGTTCTCTAGCCATAGTAGCAATTAACTTAATTCCTTTTGCGGAAGTCTTATTAAATTAGTAAGATAACAATCAAGAGTTATTTCATCAAATATGATGGATTACATAAAGAGAAAAGTGTTTAGCAAGAAACTTATCATCTAAAAGAGGAAAGTTTGATATTGAGTCGTGAAATTAGAGTTTCTAGGTCTTCTTGAGCCACCATATTTCCTATTGATCATGTGAATGAAAGACTGACTAACCTATGAATGAATTTCCTTCTTGTTGTTTTGAAAGGAACTCCTAAGGTTTGTGATTGGGTTATGCTCATGAGATGCGCATCTAGTACCTTTGGCTAAAAGACTTCCAATTAAAAGAAAAATTAACCTCTTCAATACTGTCAACATCTTTGCACTTCTTCAATACTTTCAACATCTTTGTTGTTTTCATAAACTTCAGGTCTTCAGTCTTCCAAAATCTTTACTTCCAATGATCTCTTTACTTCATATACCTACAATCACTTCATATAATATCTCCAAAAAGCAAGCGCAACCTGGAGAGAAGATCAATAGAAACGATCCACGAGAGATAATCTTCACATTGGTCTTGGAATCCTTTCTTTACTACATATAAACCACCAACACCAATACCTAGAGAGAAGCTCCACAGGAAAGGCGTTCCACAAGAGATCCACGGGGCTAATGTTTCACTTGGGTCTTCAATCACTACAACTTTACTTCATATAATAACTCGAAAAGATCAATCAACCGAATGTGAAGAGAATCTATGAGGGAGCAAAAACTCATTAGTACCTTTTATGCAACATTTCACTCGTACAAAAAGTAGCATCATGGACTTTAATTTCTGAAAAAAAATCATTTGTTATGAAATCAAGTCTTCAAGTCAATTAGCAATCTCAAAGCTTTTGTAAAAGTTCTTTTCAATTTATTGATGTTCTATTGTCTTCATGAATAATTATCCTTGATATTGGTATGTATTATGTGTAAATGTATTTTGTGAAGGTATAGAAACAATCCAATAAAAATGGAAATCATAAAGATATGTATATACAATAGAAGGAAATGGCATTTGCATTCTTAAGTGGCATTACGAAGCATGCCTCTAGTAATCGTTCTCTGTGAAATACGACAACTATTACCCACCTAGTGTATTTCAAATAGCTTCTTGTCATCACCACAATATGCCCACATGAAAGGCATAAATTAAAACTCCATAAGATGGGCCCAATTCGGTTGCATGCTTTGTACAATTTCTGAACAAAGCGAGCATTAGAAGATAATATGACTGTAGAATAGTGCTTTGTAGCATAATAATAAAAAACTAATGATCATCACGTGATTTGTTTAAACACTTCCAATAGCATGAAAAAGGAATTATTAATGATTGATATGGCCAGTGCTTCCTCTAGTGCACTTTGGAGAATATGCATTCAATGTACTTTCTCTCTATCTCTCTGTCTATCTCTCTGTCTCTAACTGCCCTTTGCATCATCTTTGAAAATTCTCTTCCGCATAGCTATCCACAACTATTCCTTCTCTCTCTCTCTAACATGTTTCTGTGTTGACCTCCAACCTTCTATGTGCCACACTATGGTTTTTTGTCTCCCTCTCTTCCCTTCTCTCTCTCTCTCTCTCTCTCTCTCTCTCTCTCTCTTTGAAGCAAATCCTCTTGTGTCGACATCACTCCACTTCTTCCTTTGTGTGATGGCCATTACTATGCAATTTGAGCTATGCACAACCAATCAACCACCTATCGAGGGCTTCTCTCTCTCATTCTCTCTTTCTCTCTCATTCTCTCTCTCTCTCTCTTGATTTGAGTGTGCTACTAATGCCTGTATGAGTCTACTCCTCTCTCTCTCTCTGTCCCAAAAATTCTACATTGCTCCCTAGCCATCTTCGCATCTCTCTCTCTATCTCCTCTCTCTTTCCCCCTTGATTCGAGTGCATTGCCAATGCCTCTACAAGTCTACTCCTCTCTCTCTCTCTCTCTATCTCTCTCTCTCTCTCTCTCTCTCTCCCTCCCAAAATTCTACGTCAGTGCCTAGCCATGTTCTCATCTCTCTCTCTATCTCCCTCTCTCTCTCTCATTCTCTCTCTCTCTCTCTCTCTCTCTCTCTCTCTCTCTCTCTCTCTCTCTCTCCCTGTCTCTCTCTCTCTCTCTCGCATCCGAGGTGTTACCATCAATTGACTTCATTGCTATCCTCTCTCTCTCTCTCTCTCTCTCTCTCTCTCTCTCTCTGTCTCTCTCTCTCTCTCCTCCCTCCCTCCTCTGTGTATGCCACCTAGAATTTTCGCATCTCCTTGTGTGTCGCAGCCATGTGCGACTCTCTCTTTGAGTGCATATTTCTCTCTTTGACTCTCGTCTCCCTATCGATCTGCGCTGAATCTCTCTCTCTCTATCTCTCTCTCTTATCGTGAAATGTAAGCAGGCATGCCAGCATCTGTCTCTCTCTCTCTCTCTATCTCGTTGTGATGGTATGTCGACAACCAATCAGCAATTTTCACATCTCTCTCTCTCTCTCTCTCTCTGTCTCTCTCTCTCTTTCTCTCTCTCTCTCTCTCTCTCTCGTTGCGATGGTATGTCGACAACCAATCAGCAATTTTCACATCTCTCTCTCTCTCTATCTGTCTCTCTCTCTCTCTCTCTCCCCTATGCCAATAATAGCATGCACTGCCCCTAATCTCTCTCTCTCTCTCTCTCTCTCTCTCTGACTCGGCTGCACATAGAGCATGCATGTCTCTCTCTCTAGGAATAGCGACATAGTTATCATCTTGCAATTTGATTTTCTATCTAATTGCATGAAATCTTCCAAGAAAAATACTAATATATGATACTAAAGAAATGTGCAAATTATCTGATGCCTTTCGTGAAAGAACTTGGAGAAGCTTGTAGAAGGTAGAAAAGTGTGTTTTGAAGTGACGAAGTTTGGTCAAGCCAACCGGCAAAAGACCAGCCCTTGAGCTTATGGAGACTCAAATAGACCTTATAGGCATGCAATAAGTGCAAAGAAACACACTATGTACTTTGGAGCATCAAGGAGAATGAGTCGATACAAAACAGATAGGTTCGCAAGTCGACTAGCTCAAAAAAACTTACTATCTATGGAAGAGACAATGAACTTCAAATGCCCATAGTGACCAGCGTGATTACAATTAGAAAAAATCCTTTTATGGGAGTGCTACACAGAGGGTTGAGTGTATGGAATGCACAAAAGTATAAGGAATAAGAAAAATATGCTATAGGAATGACGCGACATTCACCGGTGGTACTTCCTATTTTTCAGGAATACGTAGAGATTGACCCTGAGCCAGAAAAACTCAGACTTCTCCCAATCTACTAAACCAAATGCTATGAAAATTTATAAACATAAACTAAACACTAATACATTTCTAATGAGCTATCTTGAACTCAATTTGAACCTTTGGAGAGAGAGCAACAGTCTCTGCAAGATTACTGTTGGCGAAGAAGATGATGCAAAGAATTGAAGGAGCAAGACAGTGATGGTCACAAGTGTATGTATATTGCTTCCATGTAATGTACAAGTGACTTCAAGTCTTTATATAGACTCTAGGAGTGTTCCATGACTTCTACAAGTGAAATTTGAATTCAAATGAAGGTGGGAATGGTTGTTGGAGGGAATCAATTCACTTTCCTACAATCTAGGAAAAGTGAAGATCTAGTTTGATCTACTTTTAGGTGATTGATTGCTTGATTGAATGCAACTTCAACCACCACAAATTCGTGGGATTTTGGCTCTATATTTCTACCTTTACATGTGTAAAGCTCAATTCTTTTACAACGGTAAATGAACCATCAAAATTCTCTCAAAAAATACAATAAATGAGCATAAGAAAAAGAACTCTCCAACGGATATTCTTTCGACGCGATAGCCTTTGATGTAGATCAAATCCACCTCAAGCATAGTGTAAGCTTGATGTTCCAACAGCTCCCCCTGAAGCTAAAGTATGCTTGAGTCTTCATTCTCTGATAGGTTGAATACCTGTCATAGCTTTGAATCTACAAAGCTTTATTCCATCAAGTGCCTTCGTCATCATATCTGCTACTTGCTTTTCAGTAGGAACAAAAGAGATGTCAATCTCCTTTGCCATGAGCTTCTCCCTGATGAAGTGGTAATGGACTTCTATGTGCTTGGTTCTCGCATGGAAAATAGGATTTGCCGCTAGATCCATGGAACTTACATTATCTCCAAATATGTGAGGTTTGGAACTCACTAGTCCCAAATCTGTATACAATGCTTTTAACCATATTGCCTCTTGAGTAGTTATGGTCAAGCCTCTGTACTCTGCTTTAGTTGAGGATAAAGCAACTATTGGTTGCTTCTTGGAACTCCATGACACTAGCTTCGAACCTGCAAATGCTAAGTAACCAGATGTACTTTTCTATCATCCTTAGCTCCTGCTCAATTAAAACTACATCTGAGTAGATTTTGATATCCAAATCTGAAGAGTAAGGATAGAATATACCTTCCTTGATTGTACCTTTGAGATACTTAAATACTCTCTTAGCTACATCCATGTGTGGTCTTCTCGTGAGTGCATGAACTGACTAAGCACTCCCACACTATATGAGATGTCTACCCTTGTATGAGTAGCATATATCAAGCTACCTACCAAGCTTTGATACTCTTTAATGTCTTCAATTTTCTCACCTTCATAAACACTAAGTTTATGATTCATCTCCAAAGGTGTACCTACAGGTTTCGTGTTCTCCATTTTGAACTTGAGAAGAATATCCTAAATTTATCCTCTTTGAGTCAAATACATTCCTTCATCTGTATATATCACCTGCATACCTAGGAAATATGTGAGCTCACCGAGGTCACTGATTTTGAAATCCTCTTGCATGTTTCTCTTGATCCTTTGAATGCCATTTAGATAATCACCTGTCACAATAATATCATCTACATATACACATTGATAGATAACCTCATTTTGATCGCTTTTGATGAATAGAGAAGGATCTGAGCTGCTAGCTTTGAACCCTTGATCTTGAAGATATGTAACCATCTTGTAATTCCAAGCTTGGAGCTTGTTTCAATCCATACGATGCTTTCTTAAGTCTGCAAACATAAGATGGATGTTTAGGGTTTTCAAAACCTGGTGGTTCTGACATGTATACCTCTTCACTTATCCAACCATTTAAGAATGCATTTTTCACATCAAGTTGGAGGAGTCTCCAATTCCTTGTAGCAGCTACACTTATTAATGTCCTGATTGTAGTCATCTTTGCAACTCGTGAGAATGTTTCCCCATAGTCTATACCATGCATTTGCGAGCATCCTTTGGCAACTAATCTTGCCTTGTACCTACAAACTGATCCATCTGAATTTCTTTTAACTTTATATACCCATCTGCAACCAATTACCTTTTGATTCGGTGACATTGGAACCAAATCCCAAGTGTCCATTTCCTTCAATGCATCTATCTCTTCGTTCATGGCCTTTTCCCAATTAGGGTTTCCCTTTGCCTCTTCATAGGTTGACGGCTCCTTTGAAATAGAGTCTTTTGCCAAGTATATTGAATGCTTCGTAACAAATGTAGAATCATATCCATACCTTTCTGGTTGTGTCTTCTCTCTTGCTGATCTTCTAGGTGCTTGTTTGGAGCATTCTCCAACCTCTTGCATCTTTGCTTTGCCTCTTGACTTCCATAGCTTGTAATCCTTTTCCCTTTCATCTTGGTCATGGTATCTATCACTTCTTGGATCCTGAACCTGTGTATCATGCTTGCTTCGTAATTGATGGGAGTTAGATCATATGGTAGTGTTACCTTTTGTTTGTCTTCATCATACCAAGACAAGTGTTCTTCAAACACAATATCTCTACTTGTAGTCCATTGCTTGGTTGAAGGATTAAAGAACCTGTAACCCATCTGAGTTGAATCATATCCAATAAACACTGCCTTTGTTGCCCTTTCATCTAGCTTACCTCTTATTTCTGATGTTACATGAACATAAGCTAAACAACCAAATACCTTGCAATGTCCAAGATTAGGTTTTCTTCCATGCCATGCTTCATAAGGAGTCACACCTTGAAGTGATTTGGATGGTAGTCTATTGACAAGGTACACAACAGTTGAAATAGCTTCTGCCCATCGATAATGTGGCAACTTCTTCTCTTCAAGCATTGTTCGGGCTGATCCAACCAATGTCTTGTTTCTCCTCTCTACAATTCCATTTAGTTGAGGAGAGTACCTAGTAGTCACTTCCCTTTTGATACCTTTTTCCTGCAAGAACTCATCAAACTCTTTGGAGAAGTATTCTCCCCCTCCATCACACCTAAGCTTCTTTAGTGATCTACCTGTATGATTCTCCACATGTGCAAGATACTTCTTGAAGCAATCAAACACTTCATTCTTACTCTTGATAAAGTATAGAACAGTCCATCTACTATGGTCGTCAATAAATGAGACATAATACCTTGATCCTGCTAATGAAGATTCTTGACTTGTTCCCCATACATCTCTATGTACTAAGTCCAATAAGTTGTGGATGTAACCTTTGTGGTTGAATGGTTGTCTTTGTGCCTTCCCAATTTGACATGCATCACACTTGTTGATCATATGTTGCTTTGATATGTTCGGCAGTCCAAGAACACTTTGATCCCTGCATATATCCTTCAAGGTTCTTTCATTCACATGAGCAAGTCTCTTATGCCACACTTCAAGCTCACTTAGGGTTTGAGACCCAAAGTTGAATAGAGCTATGTTCCTAGTTTCTCCTACTTCAAAAGTAAAGAGCCTACCATGCTTCTCACCTCGGGCTATCTTCTTGAAGCCTTGACATGGGTCTTCCACAAAAGCTCCATGTTGGGTGAACCTAACTTGCAAGCCTTTTTCAACTATTTGCCCTACACTTATTAGGTTTTTAGTGATAGTGGGTACATAGAGAACCTTACTTAGAATGTTTGTCCTGCCATTGGAAGCTTTCACATTACCAATCTTCTCCACATTGTGCTTTGTGTCATCCCCTGTTTGCACTTCATGTCTATGCTTTGGACTTTCCAAGTCAGATAGAAGAGCAATGTTGTCTGCAACATGATTCGAACATCCTGAATCTATGTAGAACAAATGATCCTCTTCTTTACCTTCTTTGTGGCTTAGATTCATAAGAAGCAATGAGTCTTCATGCGGTTGATCTTTTGAATAATTGTTGTAGTCCCTTTTATTATATCCTCTATTGGTATTGTTGAAGTTGTGTCCACCTCTGCCTCTATTGCTGCCATATCCACCTCTTCCACTTCCTTTCTGGGTCTTCCCATTGAACCAGCAATTCTGAGTGGTGTGGTTGGTCTTATCGCATATGGCACAAGGTTGAACATTCTGACCTTTGGGTTTGTCTTGTTTTGGACCTTTCTTCTTCCCTATCCACTTTCTCTTGCTTGCAAAGTTGGCTTGAGAAGTCTCTTCTTCATCTTCTTCCTTCTTCTTGCCTTTCTGCTTCTTATCTTCTTATCTGTATATAGAGCACTAGTTGAATTACCATGATAAGAGTTACCTTCCTTTATGCTATTGTTGGCTTCTTGATTGAAGAGTTGTCCAAGAAAGATGTTGAAATCTAGAGTCTGCACATCCATGATGAGATCATAAGCTGTCGTGAAGGATTGCCATTGCTTATCACTTCGAATGCCATTGAGAATTTGCCTCATGATGACCTCTTCTTCAATCAGCTCTTCAATGGATGCTAACTGATCCGCAACCTCCTTGACCTTGGTAACAAACTCTATGATGGTTTGTTTAAGTGTCTTCTTCATTTGGTTGAACTCGTTCCAAAGATGATTCTTTCATGCTTTGGTACTAGCAGAAAAGAAAGTCTCGAGGGCATCTCAAGTCTCTTAAGATGACTTGCATCCTCTAATATGTGGTAATAGAAAGTCAGAGATAGAGTTTAGTATGTACGACCTTGCTTGAGCATCCCTTGTGCACCAAAGCGTTAGCTAATCTTACCCTCTTGTGTGGGTCCTCCTTTGGATCTTGGAATAGGCATAGCTTCATCATCTGCTACAATTCCATAAAGATTTCTACCTTGCAAATATACCTCCATTCTGATTTTCCAAGCCGCGTAGTTGTGTCGATCAAGCTTCTCGATCATTGAGGGAAAGCTGTCACCCATCTTGATCTAGCTCTGATACCACTAAAAGAACTTGGAGAAGCTTGTAGAAGGTAGAAAAGTGCGTTTCGAAGCGACAAAGTTTGGTCAAGCCAACCGGCACAAGACTAGCCCTTGAGCTTATGGAGACTCAAATAGACTTTATAGGCATCCAATAAGTGCAAAGAAGCACACTATGTACTTTGGAACATCAAGGAGAATCAGTCGATACGAAACAGATAGGTTCGCAGGTCAACTAGCTCAAAAAACTTACTATCTATGGAAGAGACAATGAACTTCAAATGCCCATAGCGACCAACGTGATTACAATTAGAAAAACTCCTTTTATGGGAGTGATACACATAAGGTTGAGTGTATGGAATGCATAAAAGTATAAGGAATAAGCAAAATATGCTATAGGAATGAATGCGACATTCACCGGTGGTACTTCCTATTTTTCAGGAATACATAGAGATTGAACCAGAGACAGCAAAACTCAGCTTTCTCTCAATATACTGAACCCAATGCTATGAAAACATATAGGCATAAACTAGACACTAATACCTTTCTAACGAGCCATCTTGCACTCAATTTGAAGCTCTGGAAAGAGAGCACCAGCCTCTGCAAGATTACTGTTGGCGAAGAAGATGATGGAGAGAATTGAAGGAGCAAGGCAATGATGGTCACAAGTGTATGTATATTGCTTCCATGTAAATAATGTACAAGTGATTTCAAGTCTTTATATAGACTCTATACTTATTTTTGGACTACCTTGGGGAAGATTTCAGCGTACTTAGATATCTTCCTATGTCTCTCCACTCGCCATCCTACTCACTCCCATAGAACTACTCATATATGTATACTAATGGATCATATCTCATCATATGTGTATCTCTTTCTACCTCATCATCATCATCAGACTCATCATTGAATTTTGCTCTTCAAAGCATATCAGCCACTGTATTCAACTTCCCAACTATGTGTACAAAGGTAGGATTTATAAACTTTACATACGAGATCCATCTAAGCATAGCAATGTATGAAGAAGAACAGTTTTCTATCATGCCAATCAGTGGAAGATAGTCAATCTCAACTACCACATTCACTCCAATGAAATATTCTTTATCGGTCTTTAAAGCAATCACCAACCCCCATAACTCTCTCTTTATTTGCAGATATTTTCTTTGAGTGTCATGCAGAATCTTTGCACTGAAGCACACTATATATCTCTGCCCCTCATCATCATGTTGCCCTATGACCCAACCTATACCAATAGGACTGATATCAACAATCAAAATGATAGGCCTCTCACTTGAATAATCAACACGCTTCAAAATTGGGGCATCAATTAGCAGTGTCTTCAATCTATGTATTACTCTAGACTGTTTCTCTATCCATACAAACTTCTTTTTCTTTCTCAGAAGATCATATAATAGGTTCACAACATGAGGGAAGTGAAGAATCCATATCACATAGAATACACAGGCTCCCTGAAACCTACTCACTTCACTCACATTACAACACACCTTAGAAATCATGCTGATGGCCTCAACTTTCTACGGGTATGGCTTGGAGCCATAATGTCCACACACATGTCCTACAATGAGGACCTCATTGACTCCAAAAACAGATTTCTCTAGAGAAAGTGCTAGCCCCACATCTTCAAATCTGTCAAATATTTTCTCATAATAAAAAATATGATAAAAAATAAACTTTTTGCACCTAGAAGCATCTAAGCTCACCTCTTTCACTCTTTCCTCACACCCCTTTATAGGAATATCATCAATAAACAACATAGTCACTGATGGTATAAAGTCACATAAAACCAGATTCATGGCATTCATCATGTGAGCCACAGAATTCCTCGCTCCCTATGGCAAAGTACACATGCGTACAAGGCTTAGTGGAGTCTTCATGGTTGTGATATCTCTTCTCTCAATAGCCAACTAAAACTGGTCATACCCTGAATACAGATCCCATATAGGGTAGATGGAATGCCGAGCAAACGTTTCAGCAAATTCATCTACTATGGGTCCTGTCCCTACATTTCTAATTGTGACTTTATTCACAGGCTACAGATCCTAGATGAATCAAAGTTTCCAATTTTTCTTAGGCACTCTAAACCACCTATTCGAATATGGAGTGGAGAAAAATTCCAATATCTACATGGAAATCTTTTCCTTTAGTAGACTCATCAGTTCAGGTAAGTGAGCCTTTGGGACTGATATAGGCTGGATATTCCATGGTATATGTGGAAGTGTAAATATGATCATGGGAGGTACTTGTTTCGGGTTTGCGCCACCTATCTCATGTGGGGAAAGTGCAAATGCTTTCTCATGCTTCTTGATGACTTCAATGAACTTCTCTTTCTCTTTATCTCTCAAAAAAGATTTTTCTCCAAACTTGATCTCTTTAACAGTCTCATCAGTAAAATGATGCCCTACGAGCTCTCGTTGTCTCAATATGGGATCATCTAACACTCGTAGATACTTCAGAAGACTATCATTTGGAAATGATTGGGCTATGGGTTTCACTTTCTTGTCAACAGTCTTATACTTCGTGTTTACATTTACTTCATGCCCTCTCACGAACTCATCAATCATCTCATACTCTTGGATAGAACTGAACATAATGATTGTTGATTCTTCATCTCTCTCAAATGCCTACTCAAGCTCTCCCAAAGTAGTCGAACTCCTCTCCAACTAGATCACATCCTCAATCCTCTCATCAGCCAACATGATCCCTAAATCTTTATGGTATCTTTCATGAACTTTTCTGGACTTATTTGAAACATTAACTTTTTGTAAACATAGTAACTTAAATGCTGATGAATAAATAAAGAAACTCTCAAAACTATGTACAAAATCATGTGAGACATCAAACCAACTTCGACTATTGTCTCGCTCAACAATGGATCCTAATAGAAATTGTGATCACCAAAAGCCCCATACTCTCCTATGGGCATACATTCATCATGCTCATGAGAGTTAATGGGTCTCTTTCTTATATTCTTTGTGTTCTTGGAGTGATTCGGACACACTATCATTACTTGCAAGGAATGAAGACCAGATCTAGAATGGATTCTGGCATAAGAAGATCGATCATCCATCACCTTAGTCTCCATCCACACTTCAACTATAAAAGGCTGCTCAAGGATAGCCTCATACGAGCAATGGTCGAGGCCTCGGATCCTCTTTATCTCCCTCCTCTACCAGCTCTAGTTATGCTCGTGATGTGCTTGCATTGTTGCCTCATAGATTCTCATAAAGTTTCTTCATCCCCCTCTTTCCCCAATTCATAGGTAGAGGAAGGCCGGTCCTAAAGTCACAAAGCTTCTTATCTATATCTATTACTAGTTGATCCTCCTTGGCTCGCTTAAGATCTTCACACACATATGAGAAATGCTATTGTGCATCACACCATACACATCTTTTTGCCCCTCCAAAACCACTCCTCTCTCAAAAGGCCACGTGTTTCTTTGAAATGTGGTCTGCATTGGTGGTGCAGGTGTCTGTTGGGCAACAGGCTGCACTAGAGGTGCATGCTGAGGCATTACATAACCTTGCATGTTCAGAATTGGCATAGTACTTCTTTGTATCAGATCACTATAACTAGTATTTTCGTGAGGAGGAGTGGGGTCCTGATACCCCATAGAATAGACTTTATTATGAATGCTAGCCATCTCTTTAGACATGGAGGCTTGCACTGTCATAAGATTTTCTATTTGTCGGCTAAGAAGCTCAAGCTGTAGCTCCACTGGTGATCACGAGGTGGATGCAACATTAGCAAAAGCTGATGTTGCAGGCACATTCAAAATCACTAGAAGAGTTGCCTCCCTAGGTGGTTGTGGAGCTATCACTACTGGTCTATCATACAATACGGCCTGGCATTGCCTCATCTAGGCAATCGCTTCCACTTCTCTCTTTATTACAACCTAGTCTTGTATCCACCCAAACAACTTACCGGGCTCTTCTATCCTTCTCTCGACCTCTATCCTATCTTCTGGACTTAAAATCTTAAGAAAGGAAATGACATAGTCATGTATTAATGAATCTAGATCGGCCTGTGGAAGTTGGGCATATCTTTTCAAGAATTCATTCAAGATTTGGGTAAGGGAAGCAGTGGGTTTCGGGGAGTTTACCCACTGTAGGAACCCTTCTCTACTGTGTTGCAAAAAGTCTTCCATGTAAAATAGCATATGTAATTCTTCCTGAATTCAGCCCAGGGCTTTGCCATGTGCAGTGTAATAGATGCTAGGATAGTCCTTGAAACTACTCGGGTGAAGTAATGCGCAAACCCTTCTTTAGGTAGATCCTAAATATGTGCCTAGTCTTCAAATACATCTAGGTATTCTGTCGCATTTAAGCCCTTGAACTTTCCCTTCTCTCTTAAAACCACTTGGAGTACTACACGAGCCCCCTGCTTTGCTATCACTAATTCCTTGAACACTTCCTCCATTTCTCTTCTCTAGTATGAACTAGAACGTAGAAGGAGGTTCAGTATGAGTGGCTCTACTATCTCTCTTGGCTCAGAGTAGAGCTTAGAGAAGAAAATTGATGGGTCATGAGCTAGGAGGCGACGGTTAGTCTAAGCACTCTCTCACTTGATCCCTCTTAATTTTCTATTAATATCCCTTTCCTACCCTCTCTTTAATTCCAAAAACTCAATATATTTATCCCCCTTTCTATGATGATCTTCTAATGTTTCTAACATTCTGTCTAAGCTATGAAAACCACAAATTCCTAGTCTACGTAGGAATAAAAAAAAAGTCCACAAGCATATGGACTAAGCAAGTGTAGATTGTGAATGCTCATGCTCAAGCAACAAAACAATCTTTCAGTTTGAAGTGTATATATGAAGCAATGCAAAAAAATCAAAGAATCTGAATGCTAGTACCTGGAGTATTTGATCTAGTGTCGAGGTTCCTGTTTTCTCTTCTCAAGGTGTGGGTGGTGTGTTGAGGATCACCGAGAAAGTGCCTCGCTTCACGTCGGGTTCAGGTATCAGGCAGCAAAGGTTCCAATGATCTCTTTACTTCATATACCCAGAATCACTTCATATAATATCTCTAAAAATCAACCGCAATCTAGAGAGAAGATCCACAAAAATGATCCACGGGGGATAATCTTCACTTTTGTCTTCGAATCTTTCCTTTACTTCATATAAGCCTGCAACATCAATATCTAGAGAGAAGATCCACAAGAGATGCATTCCACAAGAGATCCACGGGGCTAATGCTTCACTTTGGCCTTCAATCACTTCAACTTTACTTCATATAATAACTCGAAAAGATCAACTGATTGAACTAGAAAATCCATGAGGGAGCAAAAACTCATTAGTACCTTTTATGTAACATGTCACTCATAAAAAAGTAGCATCATGGACTTTAATTTTTGAAAAAAAACATTTGTTATGAAATCAAATCTTCAAGTCAATTAGCAATCTCCAAGCTTTTGGAAAAGGACTTTCAATTTATTGATGTTCTATTGTCTTCATGAATAATTATCCTTGATATTTGTATGTCTTATGTTAGAAAATAATATGAGGGTAGAATAGTGCTTTGTAGCATAATAATAAAAAAATAATGATCATCACATGATTTGTGTGAACACTTCCAATGGCATGAAAGAGGAATTATTAATGATCAACATGGCCACTGTTGCCTCCATTGCACTTTGGAGAATATGCATTCCATGTACTTTCTCTCTCTCTCTCTATATCTTCGTCTCTAACTGCCCTTTGCATCATCTTCCAAAATTCTCTCCTGCATAGCTATCCACAACCCTTCCCTCTCTCTCTCACACATTTCTATGTCGACCTTCAACCTTCTCTAAACCACACTATGGCTTTTTGTCTCCCTCCCTTCTCTGTCTCTCTCTCTCTCTCTGTCAATCTCTCTCTCTCTATGTGTTTGTGTGTGTGTCTCTCTCTCTCTCTATCTCTCTCTCTCTCTCGCTCTCTCTCTCTCTCTATGTGTGTGTGTGTAGCAAATCCTCTTGCACCGGCATCACTCTTCTTCTTTCTCTGCATGACGGCCATTACTATGCGAATTGAGCTCGGCACGATCAATCAAGTGCCTATCCAGGCCTTCTCTCTCTCATTCTCTCTCTCTCTCTCTGTCTCTCTCTCTGTCTCTCTCTCTCTCTCTCTCTCTCTCTCTCTCTCTCTCTCTCCGGATTCAAGTGCGCCGCCAATGCCTCAACCATTCTTCACCTCTCTCTCTCTTTTTGTCTCTCTCTCTCTCTCTCTCCCAAAATTCTACCTCCCCACCCAATCATCTTTGCATCTCTCTCTCTCTCTCTCTCTCTCTCCCCTCTACATATGCCGCCTACAATTGTTGCATCTCTCTCTATGTGTCGCAACTATCCACGACTCTCTGTGAGTGCATCTTTCTCTCTCTAACTCTTGTCTTCTTGCCGATCAACACCCTCTATCTCTCCCCCTCTGTCTCTCTCTCTCTTCCTCTCTCTCTCTCTCGCTCTCTCTCTCTCTCTCATAGTGACACCTAAGTAGGCATGCCACCATCTCTCTCTCTCTCTCTCTCTCTCTCTCTCTCTCTCTCTCTCTTTCTCTCTATTTGTCCCTCTATCTCTCTCTCTCTCTGTCTCTCTCTATCTCTCTCTCTCTCTCTCTCTCTCTTGTCCTAATGCTATGCGGATAGCCAATCACCAATTTGCACATCTCTCTCTCTATCTCTATCTCTCTCTCTCTCCTAATTCTAGTGTGCCACCAATGCCTCAATGATTCTACACCTCTCTCTCCTTCTCTCTCTCTTTGTCTCTCTCTTTGTCTCTCTCTCAAAATTCTACCTCATCGCCCGATCATCTTTGCATCTCTCTCTCTCTCTTTATTATTCTCTCTCCTGCATTTGAGTGCACCACCATTAATTGAGTTCATTGCTATCATCTCTCTCTCTCTCTCTCTCTCTCTCTCTCTCTCTCTCTCTCTCTCTCTCTCTCTCTCTCTCCCTCCGCATATGCCACCTACAATTGCTACATCTCTCTCTATGTGTCACAACGGTCTGTGACTCTCCATGAGTGCATCTTTCTCTCTCTGATTCTTTTCTCGTTGACGATGTGCATCGAATCTCTCTCTCTCTATCACACTCTCTCTCTCCCCCTCCCTCCCTTTCTCTCCTTCCCTCCCCCTCCCCCCGTCTCTCTCTCTCTCTCTCTCTCTCTCTCTCTCTCTCTCTTCGGGACCCATAGGTAGGCATGCCACCATTTCTCTCTCTCTCTCTCTCACTCTCTCTCTCTCTCCCTCTCTCTCTCATATGCCAATAGCAACATGCACCGCCTCTAATCCCTCTCTTTCTAACTTGGCTTCATGCAAATCATGCATGTCTCTCTCTCTCTCTACGAACAGTGAAACAATTGTCATCTTGCGATTTGATTTTCCAATTAATTGCATGAATTCTTTCAAGCAAAATATAGTTATATGATATTGAAGCAATGTGCAAATTATATGATGCCTTCAGAATAGAAGTTTGATTGATGATATAAAGTTCATCTATGTTGTGGCTCATGGAAATTTAGCGAAGTCCCTATACCTCATCTTCCTTGGAATTCTCTCTCGCATGCGCATGGCATCGAATCTCTCTCCTCCCTCTCTCTCTTTACTTCTTTGTGAGGCATAATATGAACACAAAAGTAAAGCATGAATGTGAATAAGAGAGGGGTAAGAAGTTTACTTGGAGAGGCGTTCCATAGAAGAGATCCACACGGAAAACAAATGAGGTTTGGACCCCCTATTTATAGGTTTTTCCCACCCTCCCCATCATAACAAGAAAATCATTGAACTTGAAAAAAATTTGATGTACACTACCCTGAGGGATTTCATCCGGACACCGCTTCAACTACTAGTGTATATTGGTGCTCACTTTGATGTCCCAAGAACCACTTCATGTAAAGAGCAATGACTTTCTATTTTTTCATGTAGTGACTCTTGCATACTCCCTCCACTTCTTATGTTTTCCATCACTTTAAAAGCCTTGAAAACCCATCGAAAAGACCTTTTGCAACCCGCACTCAAATTTTCTTGCAAAACCATTGTGAGCAAGTACTTTTGCACTACCTGTGCAACCATGTCCTTGGTCACTTGTGCACATCCTATGCACCATTTTTCCATGTCACACTTTGACCTTTGATCAACTCAACAATTCTCAAACTCAAGCTTGTGAAAAATTGCTCCAAAAAGTGATCGAAATAAGGCTGAAGATCACTCCCACTCCACAATCTTATTAGTGCACTAGGATCAACCTTAAGCCTCTTATAATTGTGGTAGCTTGAACTAAAGCCTCTTATTGAGCATGAGAGTTGCAAACTTAAGTTGGAAAAGTTCTTAGAAAAGTCAAAACTCAAACTGGAAGAGGGTCCAAATAGAGATCAAAATCTCTCCCATTCCACAAGAAGTTAAAACTTAAGCCTCCAGTCTCTTATCTAAATGATATAGTTGAACGTGCTTGAGCATCTAGTATCTTGTCTAATGCAACAGGCTTGAACCTCTTATGAGTGGGAGAGGCTCAAACTTATCTTTGAGCCTCTGGAATCTTTTGAAGTGATGCTTAAGCTTAAGTTTGAGCTTGTAACCTCTTGTCTAATGCAAAAGGATTGAAGTCAAGTTTAATCATCTAATGTTTTATGAGTGGCAAAGGCTCAAACTTAAGTTCAAGTCTTGATCCATTGAGTGTTTTGTGGAGCATGGGATGGGACACTCAAACTTTAGTTTTAGCCTCTAGCCTCATATGGACTAGAAGAGGCTCAAACTCAAGTTCCAGACTCCATTGAACCATATACACGTGATGTTTAGCTTGACCATAATAGTCTTTTGTGTAATGCAAGAGGTTTGAGCTTAAGTTTGAACATCTAGCCCCTTATGGATAAGTAGATGCTCAAACTCAAGTTCACGCCTATAGGAAAAACAAAAGAGGGGCTTGAATTCAAGTTGGTGTGTTTTCTAGAGCAAGAGATTCTTCAACATAAGCTTCATCCTCTATCCTCTTATAATAAAAAAAAGGCTCCAACTTTATCTACTTATAAGTGTGAGGGGCTTGAACCTAAGCCTTTTATCCAACACTAAAGGCTCCAACCTAAGTTCAAACTTTTTTGAGAAAGATTCAAACTTCAACGAAAAGAGAATCCAAATAAAGATCAAAATCTCTCCCACACCACATGAGGCTTGACCTTAAATTCGAGAATCTAATCTCTTTTGTATTTCAAAAGGCTTGGATATCTTATAAGTGGGAGAGGTTGAAACTTAAATATGATCTCTATGCTCTTAAAAAGCAAAAGAGGCTCAAAATTAATGCCTCTTATGGAGCAAAAGGGGCAAGCACTTAAGTTTGATCCTCTCTTGCTTCAACTTGAGCTTTTGCTTTTGATCCTACACAAGGGGTATAAGGACACTCAAACTTTAGGAGATCTAGTCTCTTATAGAATGGAGGAGGCTCCAATTGAAGTTTGAAACTATAGCTAGAGTGAATGAGGTTTAAAGTTTGGGTTTCTATCCTCTTTACTTTCAAGAACTGTTTTGAGCAAGAGATGTTTGGATTTAAGATCAAGCATGCATCCCCTTTTGAGCTTGAGAGGTTTAAACTTAAGTTTGAGCCTTTAGCTTATTATAAGTGGGAGAGTGTAACAAACTAAAATAATAAAGACCACCACGTGCTAGAGAGATGAATCTCCTTCCAACCTGATGCCTCAATATATAACTATTTGAATCAATGAGGACCACAAATGTAACTTGATTCCACAAATGCATGTGCAATCTCCACCACTCCTTGCATATCTTCCATTGGAGTCCAGTAGAGGTTAGTTTAATTTCCACCACTCCTTTATCACCTTCCAATAAAGTCCACTAGTTGTAGCTATACTAGCCACTTGAGTTAAGTCTCTCTAGACTTGAGTTGACTCATGTTAACTTAGAAGGCTCTAGGGTTCTCTACGCAAAACTATCTTCCCATGCTCCCCATGGGGCTTGAAGGCAAGACCTCGTCCTTGCCAACCTTGATACTTAACCACTGTGCTAAGTGGACTATTTATTTTAGAAAAAACATGAACCTATACTCAAGTATAGACTCCACATCTTTGTCCATACACACGAGTGAACAAATAGTGTTCAATTTCAGATCTCTTTGAATCATTAAGACACTAAGATCATATAATTACTTTCTTACATTATTTTCCCTTTGGGAATGATTTTTGTCCTTGAAAATTAAGCTATATAGTATATTTGTAGGCATCTCTTAGGTGTCATGTTCTAATCTAGATGAAGATGTTTCATCTCTATGGTAGGATCCCTACACAATTGAATCAAAACACTCTAGCTTTGCATAAACTAAAGTAAGTGCAAAGAAGGGAATGAATAACAAGGGTTCATCAAAAAACATTGCTGGCCAATTCACTATTTTTGCTATGTTCTATCTAGGAACTAACATGTGAATTGGGTGGATTCAAATTACTATCCATTTTTTTACACCATTGGATCATAGATTTAGTATTTGAGGTGGGATATCTTTCCTCATCAAGACTTTTAGAACTCTTCATTGACTTTAAGTTTGATTTGAAAATCAAACCAGATGCGTGGTTGAATCAAACATCTAACTTAGATGTTTGTACTCTAGTTAACTTTCAACCAAAATTTACTTGATTTATTACCCACTAGAGGAATATGTTGTCCTAATGGGCTTGAAAACTCCTATGTAAAATGTAGGAAAAAGTTTTCCATTTACTTGTGGTCAACGTTACTTTGAGTTGACCAAATCAAATCCAAAATGAATGTTTTCCAACTTAGAACACTTTTCCCAACAAATTCAACTTTATGTTTTTAGGAATTGTCAATATTATGGGCAATTCCTAACTTGGCGTTATGAGAGTGTACTAAACTTTATGAAAGTCATTAGATGTATGTATTGCTAATTGAAGCAAACACAAATGACTGAGTCAACTTACAGTTAGCATCTTTTCAAGATTGAACGTGTTCTTGTACAAAACATCTAATTGGGATGTTCTATTTAGTTACCTTCTTCCATTTGGATAATCGTGGACTTTCTAGAAACGAATGACATACTCTATTTGGCTTAGATCCTACACATTTGGAAAGCGGAAAGAAAAACTAAAAGTTTGTATAGCCGATTCCACTTCTAAGATTATTGAAACTAATTAGAGTCAAACTCTATGTGGCGCAAGAAGCTCACTTCTAAAAGATCGATTTTAACAAGGTATTGAAGCAATTTATTTATCTCTTAGAGAAAGGATCTGGATTCTCAAAAACATTCTTGGAGTAAAACCAAAACGTCCTCTCACTAGAAGGTACTAGTTTGGTAACAAAACATTAGTGTCGACACACAGAGGTTCTTTGGATGAGAGTTTTCTTCAAAATACTAATGCTTAACTTGACACTAAATTAATCTTTTCCTTTACCTCTTTATGCCTTGGTTTTGGAAACATCTTGATTTCAAAATTTAATACAATTGAGGATTTGATGCTTAGATAACTAACACTCATGAGCCATGCATGCACTTTATAGCCAATACTTGGGTAAACTTCATAGTAGTTCCAATCGCACATTTATTGGAAAAGCTTTGCAATGCCTAATCAATTCTTGTTGATTGTGGGACAATGATAAAGACTTAGTCTTTATCTCTAAATCTCTTTAACTATCTAAAGCTCCTTGGTACACCTATAGGATTCGTAGAGATATTTTTCTCAACTCGAGTCGAAGCATGTGCCAATGCCTTTTAGACTCCAAATCTTTGAATCTCTTTAAGGTTGATATACGACTAGGTTATATCAATAATTTGACTGTAAGTACCACAATCACAGGTTTGTGAATTATGGGGAAATAATTGTAGTTTTACTAGCTTGAATAATCTTCAAGTACTTGAGATTACTCTTAAGTATTAAAAAATATGAGCAAAGGCTTCATCTTGGAATCTTTTGCACCTCTTGAAGGATCTTGAAAGGAGTTCTAGACTTTTGGACAATACTTGATTGAGATCTTCAAAACCCCAATGTCACATCTACCTTGCCTTAGGAAAACCTCAATGTAAATTATAGACAAGACTTTACCTAAATAACTTCAAATTTTTCAAGTTCAAGACTGACATATACTTCCTTCTTCTACTTCTTCTATTCTTCTTCAATAGTCTGTTTCACGTTTCAAGTTCATTACGTGCAAATGTCATGGATTTTAATCATCCAAATTATATAAGAATCTTCATATGATCCTTGCACAACCTTGAGGTGCAAAAAAGCTTTGATTAGAATGAATAAAACTCTGATCAATCTTTAAGATCAAGAGTGTGTCTAAAACGGATATTCAGAAATGGTAACTTTGACATAGATACTTCAAACTCTGATTTCTCATAAAGTAAAATTTGTTTTACAAAATGCTTTCAGCCATGGATTAGACTTTGAATGCTTAACTATAAAAAACTTTCACAGATCACTGAGATCTAAGCAAAACATTGATCAACGAGATGCGGCATTTTCAAGTCTACACTTTAGAAAATTGACATATGAATGTTCCTATGAACCATTCACACACTATCAAAGGAATTGGATCATGAAAATTTAACCATAGCTTGGTTAGCTCTTGAGTTAGATGTATGTACAAGGATTTCTGATCCACATGATCGTCTTGAGAGAAATGTGAAATAGAATGCCATCTAAATCTATAGATTTCCCTTGACACCTCTACACCATCTATGATAATGAACTCTCTTAATTTCTACAATCATAATTGACTTATATATCAATGAATTCGTAAGTGGATCATGACCAATACATTGTTATTCACTTTCTTTATTAGTAATATAACTATAATACATTAATTAGGATCCTCTTGAAGTGAATATATGTTCAGTAATGTCTCAAACTTTTTGTCTATTGCTTTCTTCATTTTCTTTTATCTTTATCTGCTATCTTCTCTATATCTTTTTCCATGCACTACTTCATTATCCTCCATAAGCACCAATTTTTTATTGGTCTACACCAACAACTCCCCTCAATCACTAATTATGGTTATGCTCTTCTTCTTTATTCTTGCCATCTCTTTGAATCTTTGTAACTTAGGTCAATCTAGACTCTACGTTAACATATCTTCTACCTGTTCTTTTGTTGGAGTATACTTGACTTTGATTTGTTTATCAAGTACCTTTTCTCTCAAGAAATGATATTGAATCTCAATATGTTTAGTCTTGGCATGAAAAACAAGGTTTGCTCCCAAATAAAGTGATCTCATGTTATCACCATGTATAAATGGAATCCCTTGCTCAATTCCAAGGCTCTTCATTAAATTCTTCATTCATATGACTTGCTTTGCTACTTCTACCATTCCTTTATGCTCAGCTTCTATGGATGACAAAACAACTATGTGTTATTTCTTTGAACACCATGATACTAGCTTATCTCCAATGTAGTATAAGTATCCATGAGTAGATCTTCTATCATATGTACTACCTACCTAATCTGCATCACTAAACACTTCGATTCTAGTGTCAAAAGTGAAACCATAATACAAACATTCACTAGAATTTCCTTTGATGTATCTTAGAACTCTTTGTGCTATAATTCAATGAGTTTTCTTTGGACAATGCATGAATTGTAACAAAACACCGATTTTATATGAAAGATCTAGTCTCGTTAAGGTAGCATAAATTAGAATACCTACTAAACTTTGATACATCTTCATGTCTTTGAGCTCTTCACCTCTATACCTACTTAGCTTATGATTTACTTCTGATGGGGTTGTTGAGATTTAGTATCTCTCTCTCTCTCTCTCTCTCTCTCTCTCTCTATATATATATATATATATATATATATATATATATATATATATATATATATATATATTGTTGGAACAAAGTGTAGCTCAGTGATGAGTAGCACCTCCTTTAATGTCAATCCGGGAAGATGTGAGGATGCTATGAAGACCTCGAACAAGTGATGGCACAAGTGTGTGAGTGAGAAACACACTAACATGCATAGACATACACACACACGTGCACACAAGGCAAGAACAAAGAGAGAGACAATGGAGTTCTTTAGATTACTCAAAAGTTCTCTTACAAGTTCAATTCTACAACAAGTTCCCCCCAAAAATGAGCTCTCTAGCTCTTTTTATAGTTTTTGACTAGTTTGGCCCTGTCCAGACCTAGTGTCCAGCCTAGTTAAAAATTAGGTTCTAGGGCCTATTTGAGGTCTCAAACGGAGTCTAAAAAATATGAAAATTGATAGGTAGGTACTTCTAATGCTCCTCAAGCTCAAGGACTCCTTGGCTTGCACAATATGGAGCTACAAAAATATGAAATGACATTTATAATGGTGTGGAGTGACTAGAATCACCGTTTGGAAAATATTTGGAAAAATGTAAGGGCCTATTTGCTAGATCTGCGTTGACTACTTTGCCTGCTTGATCCTTGCTCTAACTCCCTTCTTCGGCTTCCTTGTCTTGTGGGCCCTTGGGTGCCCTGACTACTGCCAACACCCCCCCTCTCTCGTGTCTGTCGTCTCTAACAGACCCTTGTTTGGCTGAGCCTTCGACATAGTATTGAACCACATCTTAAGCAAGGTGATGTTCCTCCAGCCGCAACCCCCGTGCTAGGTCTGTTAACAAAGCGTCCTAATCTACTAGCCCTAGAATGTCTGGATGTGGTAGCCGCAATTGATCTGGGTGTAAGGTCCTCTCCACAACAAACAGTTGGAGTAGATGTGAGGGCCTCGGTACGAATATTTCCAAGTGATATTCCTAGAACCCTGTCACGAACATCTTCTCGAAAGTTTGTTTGAAGCAAGCTGGGAGGTATTTTATTCTTGCGTGCCAAGCATATATTACCTTGATTGAGGGGGTGGTGCTCATGTCATATACCAGGTCTAGGTTGCTTGCAGTGAAGCCGACTCCTAAGGAATATGGGTCTTTGATGTTTTTGAATGTTCTGAATGTGAGCAGCATTAATTCAAATATTTTCATGCACATTTGTGCCATCACGTCAGGGGTGTTCTGTAGTCTAAGGTTCCAGTGACGGATGGTAGAAATCATATAAGCAACCGAGGGCTCTCCTTGTGGAGGTGCTAGATAGACATAATTCAACCACTTTGCACAGCCTTTGACGTTCTTGATAGTAATGGAAAACTCGCGCCAGGTGCGTCTTTGGAGGATTAGAATGTAACATGGATTATACTTGATAAATAGTGGCATGTTTTTCTAGGTACAAACCATTTTTGGATAGGTCTCGAGAAGACGAATCCTCTAGGTGGGTTGAAAGGTTGACCCTTGTTTAGCACATTTAGGTATATCATCGGGACCAAATTGAGTGGCAAAAGTCGGGGCTTTGCCACACCTTCATTGAATTTTCGCATTGTAGTCAGCCAAGAGCACACAGTATGGCACATATTGATCATCGTTAGTGCCTATCGAGCAGTGATGTGACATATTCCGGAAGTACTCAGGGTTTATGATAGTGTCCTCTAGTTTAGCCATTGATTGAATTTGAACTCCAACACGATCTTCATGGGTTTTGGCGGTCTCTTCATGTTTCTAAAGCCATTCGGGTGCTTTGACTTCCAGGGTGTCCATTCCTTCTGATGTTTGCTGGCCGCCCAACATTGGCATAGGAACATATGGTTCCTCATATGACTCATCCACTTCGATGGGCACCAATTCGTCTAGCTCTGGTTGGACAATTGGAGAGGGTTTTCTTTCATACTTAAGTAGCTTCTTTTGCAATTCTTCCAGCTGATCTTTTAGTGCCTTTACCTCCTCTGAGTCATTGTTGAGTCTATGATCTTGGGTTGTTCTTCTTACTCCCAGATCAGCATGTGCTTCAAACAGATCAGCATATTGTTTTCATCGTATTTGAAGGGGCTGCTTTAAACTATTCTCGGTCGATATCATGGGGGGAACCTTCCATCACAACTTCTAGGTTTTCTTCATTCTGCTTTTGCAATCGCTTGTTCTCTTCAAGTGCCGTGGCCATGTGTTTTCTGAGTAGGGTCAAATAATGCCGGACTCTAAGATTATCAGTTTGGTAGAGTTCGAGTAGGGCTTCGAGTTGTTTGACCTCTGGCGATTTTGATGGTTGGGGTGTCTCCAAGAGGGTTGCCTGTTCGAGTGTGGTGTAGCGTTGATTGAGGTCAATATTTTCTTCGTCTATAGTCGTAAGCTGCCTCTGTAGCTGTTGGTGGTCGGTAGTTAATTGACGATGGCGATCTTCGAGAGTCTGATATTCATTCTGTAATTGATATACACATTGATGTAAAGTACAAAACACATTCTTTACATTTAAGAATGCTAGGAAAGGAGAGGATGCAGGGGGAATGGGGAAGGGAAAGGGAATTGTGAATGAGGTGGAATCAAGTGGTGATGTGGGTGGAGGGGGTATGGGAGATTGTGGTTGTGTGTGGGGAGGGAGTGATGCCGTGGCTGGTGATGTTTCCATGGTGTCAAAAGTGTGAGTGACCATGTAGATGGGCACTGTGGGGGGGGGGGGGGGTGGATGTGATGTTCGTGAATAGTGTTGTGAATGTGGGCATGGTAACTCCTCCGAATTGGATGCTTGGAGAGAGAGGAATTCCCATGACATATGTGGTGATTGTAGAAGTTGGGGTGCTAGTGTCATGTGGTGAAGTGAATTGTGCAGTGAGAGGTGAGGAGTGTGGTGATAGTGGTGCCGCCTGATGTTCTTCTGTCTATGTCGTATCTCCTAGTGTTGATACATCTATGTGGATTTGCTTGCCGGAGCGCATGGGACGGGTAGGCACTCGTTTCTCAAAGTGATGAATATAAGCCATAGCTGAATGAATGGCTTCATCCAAGCCCAGTGCGTCCGCCTGAAGATTCATGGACTCAATAAATAGTTCATCTACGCCTTCCTCTCCTAAGATTGAACCTTTTATATAAAAATAGAGATTTTAACCAAAAGAGGATTCACATAAGGCTTCAAATCTCTCGTGAACCCACAATAAACTCAAAATTAAGTTTGATCAACTAGGCTTAAGTTTGAGTGATGTTGAAGCCTCTAACTTATTATTATGAGCAGGAAAGGATTAAAGTTAAATTCA
>CM035427.1:123431418-123541418 GCA_020310875.1 Ceratopteris richardii
ATGTTCCGATTGATCATACACACAGCCTGAAGAGATATAGACCATGGAACTTTGAACATAGCTTGATTAGCTTCTAAATTAGATGTTTAGAAAAGATTTCCTGATCCACTTGATCAAGCTGAGAGAAATCAGAGAAAGACTTGACGCTAACTCAGGAAGATAACTCTCTACACATCTATCACATGAACTATTGACTTCTAATGACTCTCACACCTATTTCTTTACATTATTGACTTATATACATATGATTCTATACTCATCTTGTGTCTATTACATTATTCCTTCATCATTCTAATGAACATCTATATCTATTGTTCAAGAATTTTCATCTGTAATGTGCATATGTATACAAGCTACATTTCTGAGATCTCTTCTCTTTCTTCAATGACTTCTTTGACTTCATTTTGACTTCTGACCTGCTTCAAGAACTTCATAATCATCAATTGATGATTGCATTGTTTGAACAACTCCCCCTCAATCACTAATTGTGATTATGCCATTGTTCTTTATTCCTGCCATCTCTTTGAGCTTCAATAATTTAGGTCCATCTAAGCTCTTTGTCAACATATCTGCAACTTTCTTTTGTTGGTGTATACAAGACTTCAATCTCTTTGTCAAGTACCTTTTCTCTCAAGAAATGATACTGAATCTTTATGTGTTTAGTCCTAGAATGAAAAAAAGGGTTAGTTGCCAAATATAATGATCTCATGTTATCCCCAAAAATAATTGGAGTACTCGGATCAGTTCCAAAACTCTTGAATAAGGTCTTCAACCATATCACTTCCTTTGTAGCCTCTACCATTCCTTTATACTCAGCTTCTATGGATGACAAAGCAACTCTATGTTTCTTCTTTGAGCACCAAGAGATTAACTTTATCTCCAATATAATAGGGATAACCATGAGTAGACCTTCTATCATATGCATCACTAAACACTTTGATTCTTTTGTCGCAAGTAAAACCATCATACACTTCAATCAGGGTTCCCTTGATATATCTAAGTACCTTTTGAGCTGCAATCCAATGCGTTTTCTTTGGAAAATGCATAAATTGTGATAAAACACCAACTGCATATGATAGATCTGGTCTTGTCAAGGTAGCATAGATCAAACTACCTACCAAAATATGATATTTCTTCAGGTCATTAAATTCTTCTCCTCCATATCTACTCAATTTATGATTTACCTGCAATGATGTGGTTGAAGGCTTGCAATTTTCCATGTTGAACTTGATCAGAAGATTCTTCAAATATCTCTCTTTGAACATCTATACCTGTGAAAATAATATCATCAACATAAATACACACATATATGAACCCATCGTCACTTGCCTTCACTAGCAAGCTACTATCTGCTTTTGAAGCTTGATATCCAAATTCATTCAAGAACTTAACAAGCATGTAGTTCCATGCCCTTGGGGTTTGCTTCAAACCACACAAAGCTCTCTTGAGGTTACATACATAATTTGATCCAATTGAATCCATGAAGCCCTCTCGTTGCTCCATATATACCTCATTTGCAATATATCTATTCAAAAATGCATTCTTCACATCTAATTGTGACAACTTCCAGCCTTTACAAGAAGCAATGGAAATTAGGGTTCTAATTATAGACATGTTAGCAACTGGAATAAAGGTTTAATCATAGTCTACCCCATAATTTTGGGCATAACCTTTAACCACAAGTCTCGCTTTGTACCTCAACACCTCACCATTTGCAAACCTCTTTGTCTTATACACCTATTCACACCCAATTACCTTCTAATTATTTGGTCTTGGGACCAATTACCATGTCTCATTCTCAAGTAGAGAATCATACTCCTCTTGCATTGCCTTCTCCCAATTCTATTTTCCTTTAGTTTCCTCATACGTGGTTGGGTCTTCATCTGTCTTCACAATATAAGCATAATCTTTTGTTGTTAAGAAAGATGTATCATAGCTATACCTGATAGGTTGCTTTCTTTCTCGAAAAGATATTCTGACATTTGCATTTCTTGAAGTCTCACCTGCATTTGATTCTGGATCAAATATTGGCCTATCTTCATCATTATCCTACCATTTACGTTTACAATCATCATCATCAATATCTTCTTCATATACCTTCATTTTTGTCTTCCCTTTCCTTTGAATTTCTTCAAACTTTGCATAATCATTAGTTGAACCTGTATATCTTGTGCTTTGCTCATCAAATGTAACATCTTTTGTGAGAAGAAATTGCTTTGTAGATGGACTCCACAATTTGTATCCCATCTGTCTATCATCATACCCAATAAACACATGCTTCTTTACTTTGGGCTCTAGCTTATGTCTTAATTGAGAAGGTACATAAACATATGCCAAACATCCAAATACCTTATAATGATCAAGAGTACGTTTCTTACCCCACCATGCTTCATAAGGTGTTCTGTCATCCAAAGCTTTGTAGGGTAACCTATTCACAAGATATGTTGCAGTGATGATAGCTTCTGCCCACAAGTAATTAGGACAATTCTTCTGCTTCATCATTGATCTTGCAAGCTCTACAAGATTTCTATTTCTTCTTTCTGCAACTCCATTTTTTCTAGGGGAGTACCTGCAAGTCAGTTCCCTTTTTATACCTGCATTCCACAAATAATCATCAAATTCTTTAGAAAAATATTCTCCCCCTCCATCTAATCTCAACCTCTTGAACTTTTGTGTTGTAATCCTCTCTGCATAAGAATGATAATGCTTGAATGTCTTGAACACTTCAGACTTGTCCTTGATTACATAAAGTGTAATCCATCTTGTTGCATCATCAACACACAACACATAATATCTGGATCCATTTATGCTATAGTCCCTTGAAGGACCCCACATATCTATATGAACCAACTCAAGCATATTTGAATACTTATATCCTGATTTATTGTATGAACTTCTGTGAGCTTTACTTAATTGACAAGCTTCACACTTGTATACCATGTGTTGACCTTCAACATTTGGCGATCCAAGCACTACATCATTCTTTGACATTTCTTTTATAGCTCTCTCATTGAAATCACGTAGCGTTTTATGCCATAGGTCTAACTCAGACATCTTTTGACTTCCATAAGTAAACAATGCATGTCCCACATTACCTTGAACCTTGAGAGTAAATAGCCTTCCTTTCTTTTGACATGTAATGATGCTTCTATATCCCTGATTTGGATCTTGCACATAAACACTATCATTTGTGAATCTAACTTCATATCCCTTCGCCATAATTTATCCTACACTTATCAAGTTTTTAGGAATAGTAAGAACATAAAGTACCTTACTTAAGAGTGTGCTTCCACTCTTTGTCTTCATTGATCCAATGCTTTCCACCTTATGTTTGGTGTTGTCTCCTTTTTGAACTATATGTCCACTCACCTTTACTTCCATATCAATCATCAATGATATGTTTCCACTCACATGATTGCTACATCCTGAGTCAATATAAAATACCCTTTGATCTTATTCTATTGCTTCATGTGTTGCATTCAAGATGAGACTCAAGTCATCCTTCTGATCAGATGCATAATTGTAATAAGTATTATGATAGGATTGAGGTTGAAAGCTTCTTGCACCTCCTCTAGCATATTAAGTCCTATGACCTCTTCCTCTGAAGTTACCTCTTTGATGTCTGCCTCCTCTACCTCTTTGATTGAAACTCTGATTATGACTTCCACCATTTTGATTGTTATACCAACAATCATTCGCCAAATGATTTTTTCTACCACAAATCCAACAAGCTTTAACATGATCTTTGTTCTTACCTCCTCTTCCTTTGCCTCTTGAATTCATCTTCCCTCTTGTGAAATAAACTTGGCTTGAAGACCCTTCATGATCAGTTGACTGCTTTCCTTTGGCATTCTTTCTCGTATCCTTGGAGTACATAGCTTGGCTTGCACTCCTATCATTATCTCCTTTAATATCCTACTCAAAAGTTAGCATGTGTCCTAGCAATTGATTAAGATCAGGATCAGGATGATCACCTCATTCGTGATTGCCCAATGCCTGCCCCTACACAACCCCGACAATTCAAGGCTTTTGTCAGGATTTCGAAAACGAGAATCTCTTACGAGATTGCCCAAAGAACCCCAATAATATGCCCAAAATAACTCCTATCAATGTTATTGGGTTAGTAGTAGACTCTACAGGAAGTGTAACTTCCACTACACCAGTGCAAGTGGTCACTAGAGCTCAGGCATTGCAGCAGAACCAAGGTTTAGGCCAAGAAAAGAGTGCCGAGGTTAGTGAAACTAAGAGCATAGCCAAGAAACGGACGAGCACCTCGAAAGATAGTCGGGAAAGGATGAAAAGAGAATGGTCTAAGAAGATGAGAAAATTAGAAGAGAGCATAAGAGAAACAAAAGCCAAAATTACTGAACTCACCTCTCAAACAAACTCTCACATACCACCACCACCACCTCCATTCCTATCACCACCTCCCAATCCACCTCATACAATACCCCCACCACCTAGAGTAGGATTAGTTTTAGCTGACCCCACTCCTCAGGACATGGACATGATGCTTAAAGCATATCAGGCCAGAATCCAAGAAGGGCCAAACGTGACAGATCATGACAAGTGCTACCCTAGAGCTGATCTAGAGATAGAAACAACCAAGCTTTGTGCTAAAATGGTAGCATTGGCTCAGACCATGTTTGAAGCCAGTCGCCTCTTCAACTTACTCTTGCTCAACTAAGATAGAGTTGCACTTTGATGGATTGTTGGAGAAGTTGGAGAGCATAATTACAAGATCGGATAAGGGAGCCATCTCCCAAAGAAGAGCCAAGGCAAGCAAAAGAATAAGCATCCCTCCCCAAGAAGCTTATGTGCCTAACTCCAGAGAGCGAGACACATCTTCTTCTATGAATAGGTATTCACCAGAGTTCTTGCGAGAGATTCAAGAAGAGAAATGGGCCAAAGAGAGTGAAGTACCTCCTCCCATTGAACTTGTGGATGCTGCACATGATCAATTCCCAGAAGACATTCCTTCCATTTGTGAGGAGCAGGAGAGTACCCAATCCCAGGAGAGATTAGACTTCGAGTCTAATTCCATACAAGAACTACCCCATTTCACAGGCCCATGGGAAGCAAAGTCCACATGTATGAGAGCACCCACAGTCATGCTAAGAAACGAAGACTCAATCATACCTAGGAACACAGAGGTAGTGAAAGACACTAAAGCGCAGTGCAACCTCACTTTAGAAGAGCTACTCAAAGTTAGGCCAAAACTATGGAAACATGTAGCCAATCAAGTGCCAGAAGTAGAGAAACCTCGTTCCTAGGTAGGATCCCATACAACACTGCCAGAAATACCCTTAGAGAAGATAGGAGACATGAGTGAAGGAGAAGAAGGAAACACCTATCTTCCAATTACCCATTAGGGGTACACCACCAAGGCAATTTTGGACTCAGGTGTAGGAGTTGCAATTGCTACCACTTCCCTATGGAAGCGTTGGTGCAAGCCAACACTCAGGCCAACGAGAATGAAATTGCAGATGGCGGATGGTCACATTGAGAGACCCTTAGGGCAGCTAGAAGGAATAACTCTCACTACATGTGGTGTAGAGTTTAAGCATACTTTTGCTATATGTGATTTTAGCAAAAATCATGCGTACGAGATGATTTTGGGAAGACCATTTATGCGGCAGTTGCAAGTGGTACAGGATTGGGGAACCAATTCCTTGTATTTGCAATAGTTAGGTGTCACGACCAAAGTTAATCTCAAGGATTACTCTCATTGAGACGTACCTCCCATCCAATTGAACCCCATCCATAGAGCCAAAGATGATAGTGAGTCGGTTCATTCCATAAGATCAGTATCCTCATGGATGCATGAAGACACTCACTTGTGGATGTGTAAAGTAGCAATAGAAGAAGAGAAGAGAGAAAAAGCTAGAGAGGTAGGTGCAAAAGAAACCCATAGATCAGTTCACGACCCAGCCTATGCACCTGTAGTATTTCCTAACAAAGAATTTGAACCTCAGGGTTGGGCGGAAATTTTAGCAACAATGGATGTAGCCATCAATGAAGAGCAATGGACACCCCACTCTGACGATGATGGTTATGACATTTCAGTCTTCACAATAGATCCAATTATGGGAGATTCGGTTCTGGAAGAATGTGAACCTAGCACTGATGCATTTGAGGATGCAAGTGACTCCGACCTAGAGTCAATCATTATGGACCCACCCTTTGCATCAGATGAAGAATACTTCTATGAAGTAGAAGTTCACCCTTAGAGACATGAAGAGCTTACAAATGATGTAAGGTTAGCCACGCAAGTGACCGCTAAGAATGAAGGAAAGAAAAGAAAGAAGAGAGTAGCCACCCAAGAAAAAGAAGAATCTTTGTTTGAGGTCCCTGAAATCTTTAAAAAATATGAGATAAACGATAGGAGAGTCATGATACGAATGCCTAAACGTGAGGCACAATCAGGAGAGGCCTATGATAAAAAAGAAACCACGAAGAAAATAGTTGTACCCATAGAGGAAGGAGAGGAGAGATGCACTTACATAGTACATGACCTGACAGAACAAGAAGAGGAAGAGTTGATAGCTTTTGTAAGAGAGTACAGAGATGTATTTGCTTCGAGCTACAAGGATTTAAAAGGTGTAGACCCTAACATATGCTCCCACACTATCCCCATGAACTCAGATGCCAAACCCTCTAAGCAAAAGCCATACACATATAATGATAACTATGCGGTCAAAATCAAGGAAGAGATAGTCAGATTGGTGGAAGCTGGATTCATCTATGAAATCGAGCACACTGAGTGGGTATCCCCCATCGTAGTGGTGCCCAAGATGAATGAAAAGTTACGTGTGTGCATTAACTTGACGAAGGTTAATGCAGCCACCATTCGAGGTAACTATCCGCTTCCTATCACTGAGCATCTACTAGAAAGAGTAGCAGGCAAGGAAGTGTACAACTTCCTCGATGGGTTTTTTGGATACAATCAAGTAGCCATTGCCCCAGAAGATCATCATAAGACAGCTTTTGCCACAGAGTGGGGCATATTTTCTTTTCGAGTAACGCCATTTGGTCTTACCAATGTGCAAGCCACTTTTCAGAGGCTCATGTGCCATGTGTTTAAAGAATTCTTGAGGAAAAACTCAGAAGTCTATGTTGATGATCTTTGTGCTCATTCCAACATTAGACAAACACATATACCTGAACTCATGCAAATCTTTGACAAATGTAGAGTGTATCAAGTCTGCCTAAACCTAGAAAAGTGTGTTTTCACGGTCAGGCAAGGCAAGATTCTAGGACACATAGTGTCCAAGAATGGCATATCCAGGGACGAGGAGAAAGTGAGAGCTATTGCAGAGTTACCTAGGCCAAAGAATGTCAAATAAGTGCAAGCTTTCATGGGGCATTGTGGTTATTACCGACGTTTTATACACATGTATGCTATCATTGCAAAGCCTCTGTACGGACTTTTGACAAACTTTGAGTGGACTGAAGAATGTGAAAGCTCCTTCAATGAGCTTAAATGACGATTATGCTCAGCACCAATCTTAACAACACCAGATTGGAACAAACCTTTCCATGTGCATGTGGATGCATCCAACTATGCAATTGAATGTGTGTTAGCACAACCTACGGGCGAAGGTAATATGGATCTTCCAATTGCCTATGCTAGTAGACAGCTAAATGTAGCTGAACGGAATTATACCACTACTGAGAGAGAAGGATTAGGCATGGTATATGTGATTAAGAATTTTAGACACTATTTGCTTGCAAATAAGTTTAAATTTTTTACTGACCATCAAGCATTGTTAAGAACAAGCCATGCAATACAGGTAGATTAGTAAGATGGTTTCTCTTGCTAATGTAATATGACTTTGAGGTTGTGGTGAGGAAAGGGAAGACTCACCTGAGAGCAGACCATCTCTCTAGGCTCACATCTGGAGAAGCCCCACAAGGAGTATCCGATGACCTTCCTAATGCTTACTTGTTTAATTTGGAAGTCGTGCCATAGTGGGCTAAGACATTAGTGCCAGTATTGACATACGGGCCTAATCACCCAGTCATAAACACTCAAGATAGAGAGGTAGTAAAGGCCAAAAAGTACCACATAATGGCAGGAAGTATGTACACGCATACAGATCAAGGGATATTGGCTAGTTGTGTGGAAGAGGATGAGTATGCTAAATGGTTGCAATTAGCACATGTAGTGCATTAGAGTAACACTACTGAAAGCAAGGAACCTTACAGACATTAAGGAGACTTGGAGTGCATTGACGGACTATGGAAGCAGATGTCCATAAGTTGTGTAAGGAATGCCCACTCTGTAGCATTAAACCACCAGTGGAACATGCCACTCTTTATCGAGTGTCTTTAGTGCTAGATTGGAGTGAACCATTAGTAGCCTTTCTGAGGACAAAAACATTCCCTCCAGACATGACTTTGGCTAGAAAAAGAAGTTTAGAACAAGAAGCCCTAGAGTACTCACTCATTGGTGATAATTTATACAAGCGTGATAAAGATGGTTACCTCAGATTATGTGTCCATGAGAGCAAAACCTCAAGATATTGGAAACTGCTCACCAAGGTGTAGCAGGAGGACATTTTGGACCAGACCAGGTGAAAAGGCAATATTATTTGCAGGACTTTGGTGGCCAAATCTTCACATGGATGCACATTCCTATGTGAAGAGGTGTGAGGTTTGTGAGCAAACTCAGTATCCTATACGCAAAGATGAGATGCCATTGAAACCTATGATGGGTGGACGTGCATTCTCTAAGTGGGGAATAGACTTTGTAGGCCCTATTAATCCCCCAGCCAAGGGTTCACGTGCTGAATATGTCATTGTTGCCACTCATTATCTGACCAAATGGGTAGAAGTAAAAGTCACAACGAAGAACGATGCTCAAACGACAACTAAGTTCTTATTTGAGAATGTGTTCACCAGATACGGGCTACCTATAGAGCTAGTTAGTGTTAAAAGTCAAGCTTCAAGCTACAAATTCGTGGCAAATCTTTTATGGACATGTGGAGCAATCAAAGGAAGCCAAAATCCACGAGATTCCATCAAGAGAAGTCACTCAACCACTCCCCAATTCATCTCAACTAAATCCTCCAAGTTAGGAGGCTGATTTGGAAAGGTAGTTTCTAGATTTTAGGGGCACACTTCTCACTATAAAAGGAGCATGGATCCCGACTTCTTTTGGGCCATCTTCTTGGAGTTTTAGCTCATGTAAAGTGAGCACTAAGTGCTGCAGTCGTGATAAGTAAGCCCCTTTCTTAAGCTAGCCCCTTGCTTGCTTGTTTGTTTTCTTTTAGTAGGCATATCTATGTGTGTGCGCAGGCAGTGTTGCAACTCTCTACCCCTGAGTTGTTAGCATTGGTTCTCCCTCATATTGTATCCATTTGATGTAATTCTTGTGTCATTGAATAGCTATTAAAGTCTATTTTCTGCTCACAAATTTTCTAGAGCATTCTCTGAGTAATGTGGGAGCAACATTCATTTTAGTGAAGTTGTGTGGTTGATATCTCTCTCTGTGTGTAGGCTCTGTTGGAAATATTTTGCTCTCTGTTGTAATGGCTGATTTTCCTTCTCTATTTATCCATTTGCTATGATTTTGGTGTCATTGGGCATCTATTAGAGTGCTCTAAAGTTGACCCAAGTTTGAGATTCATTCTCTGTATAATCTGTGAGAAAAGCTTGCTGAAGTGAAGTGAGGTCTCTGCTTGACTAGCAGTTGTGAGCATTCAACTAGCTCATGTTGTAGACATTGTTTCTCTTTGTTTAAGCATCCATTTGAAGTAAAATTTGTTTTGTTGGAAAGCTCTTGGTGTCTTCTATAAGTGTACAAAAGTTCACTGGAGTTTTCTACATAAGCTCTGAGTAAGAGCACTTTTGGTGTGCAGAGGTCAAAGAAGGATACGTGTGGAGGTCATTCGCACTTCGTCGTTGCTTAGGGGTTGAGATATTTCCCCCATCAATGGTATCAGAGCATTTGGGAATCTTGGAGGAATCACATACAAGCAAGAAGACCTCTTGGATTTGGTGGTTGAAGATTTGCATCAACACAAGCTTCTTGGAGGTAGCTCACATCAAGGGGGAGCTATTCTACTCAAAGTTTCAAGAGCACAAGGTGTCCATCTAAGGAAAGCTTTGGATTGAGGTAACCTGAGAGCCTCATTTTCATTTTACACACATTGGAGCATTAGCCAAGGGCTAGGTCAAGTATCAAAGACTAGATATGGGAGACTTCAAAACTCAAATTGAAAAGCTAGACAAAGGGAACTATCAACCATGGAGATTTAGGGTCTCCAACTATCTTATGGGCAAGGGCCTTTGGGGGTTAATTAGTGGAAGTGAACCAAGACCTAGGTTGGATGAGAATCCAACTGATGACCAGAGAAGGTACTTTAGGGAATGGAATGAAAGAGACAAGAGGGTTATCTTTGTCCTTTCCCAACACATTAGCAATAGCATGATCGGCCATATCCAAGACTTGGATTCAAGCATGAAGGTATGGGAGACACTTGAAAGGCTTTATTCAACAAGCACCAAAGCAAGGAAGATCAAACTCAAGAATGAGCTCAACAACCTTAGGAAGAGCTCAGGGAGTAGCATAAATGACTACATACTTAAGGTCAAGGAGTTATCAGATGCATTGGGATCCATTGGAAGCCACGTAGATGATGACGATCTTGTGGCTTATACTCTCAATGGTTTGAGAGATGATGAGAAGTGGAAACCCGTTACCACTTCAGTATATGTAAGGGATAATCTTCCCGATTTTGAGCAATTGGTTGCTCTCATGGTCACCGAAGAAATGAACATAGGTGGAAGTTCAACTAAAAGCAAGGATGCACAAGTTTTCTATGCAGGTAATCAAAGGGGCAAAGGAAGACGAGGACAAGGAAGGGGCAAAGGAAGGTTTGAAGGAAGGCAAGGCCACTCATGCAATCAAGGACATGACCAAGGCACCTCATCACAAGGAGGGAGAGGAAGAACAAGAGAAAGAGAAGGACGACATCAACAAAACAGGAATCAAGATGGCGAAGGATGTTACATATGTGGCAAGTTTGGCCACTATGCTAGAGATTGCTACCAAGGAGGAAACCAAAGGAGCTATAATCAAGGTTCTTCATACAAAGGCCAAGGTAATTATGCTTCTACAAGTTCAGAAAATGACAATCTCTTGATGATGCACATGAATGGGAACTCAAGCAAAGTAGATAAAACTTGGTATATTGATAGTGGATGTAGCAACCATATGAGTTGCAATTCTTCTTGGTTTACTAATCTACATGTTCCCAAAGGTAAAGGACATGTAGAAACAGGTGATGATACAGCCCATGAGATCTCCCATGTTGGAGATGTAGCTTTGGATGACAAGGAGGAAGGACGATGTCTCAAGGATGTCTTGCATGTACCTACCATCACAAAGAACTTGGTGTCCGTTGGGCAAATGGTTGAAAGAGGCTATCAAGTAAGGTTCAACAAAGGTGGATGCTTTGTGGAGAACCCTAAGCAAGGTTACAAGGTCATAGCAAGAGGAAAGAAGCAAGGGAGACTCTTCACTTTGGAGGTAAATTCTCATTCCACTCAACATGTCTACTTCACATATGGAAACAAGAGGATTTCGGAGTTGGACTTGTGGCACAAGAGGATAGGTCACATCAACATACAAAGAATGAAGGAAATGCAATTCAAGAGGCTGGTTGAAGGTCTTCCCAACTTCCAAGGACAAGGTATGAAGCATTTATGTGAATCTTGTCAACTACGGAAGCAAGCGAGACTTCCATTCAAGAAGAGTGGCTACATAAGCCAACATCCATTGGAGTTGATACATACAGATGTGTGGGGGCCAACCAAAGAGCAATCCATTGGAGGTAACAAGTACTTTGTCACTTTTATAGATGATTGCACAAGGATGGTTTGGGTTTATTTCATAAAAAACAAATCAGATGTGTTTACATGTTTCAAAGCATTCAAGACAATGGTAGAAAAGGAAACAGGTACATATATCAAGAAGCTAAGGTCCGATGGAGGGGCAGAATATTTCTCGAATGAGTTTTTTTATTTTTTAATGGATCAAGGCATCAAGAGGCTAGTAACATGTGTTGGTGTGTGAAACACCACAAGAACTAAACTAATGTGGTATTAGAAGACCTCTATAACCATCATTAGCTTAGCAAACCTCTAAATATGAACCTTCAACTCTAAACTTAGTGAAAATCAAAAGTTTCACTTCACAGAAATCTGCGCCTTTTCTTCAATCCTTCAATCTGACCTGTACTAGCTTAATCTTTGCCAAATCTTTTGATCACTTGCTAAAGAATGTTCTTGCTAATGTTAAGCAACACATAACAAACAAAACTTTCAAGTAATAACTTCAAAATCTTCTGATTTTGCTCCAACTTTTGCACTATGTCTGAAAACTGAAAAATGACTTCATCGATTTGACATACCTCCACTCTTAAACTGATTTCTCTGAGTACGCGTCCCGTTTCTCAAAGATCTTTTGACCAAATGTAGTTGAGGATAATAGCTTTCAAACGAGCTATCACTTACCAAAAACTTTACACTGTGCTTCGAGATCTGAACTTCAGAAGATCAGTCAAATGTGCGCCAGAAAAGTCGTAACTGTCAACTACCTTTCACAGTCATATGAAATGACTTGGAACTCAATGTACAATAGGAATTAGACACAATGCTTCTACACAAACATGTGTTGATTATCAGAGAAGATGTGTACAAAATGGCTTGGCCTAATTTTGCTCACAGCCATGGAAAACTCTATCAGACTCAGAAGTTTTCTCTCACCATCTCTCTCAGAAAATACACGACTTTTCTCTACTCCCTCAAACTACAAAATTGAGTTCTCTCATACATGTTTCTGACTCAAATTAACTTATATACCTATGGTTTACATTCTTCTAGACTTGAATTCGTAAGTTCTGAAGATCAAATACAAATCTAGACTCTAATTTTGCACTAATTTACAATAGTGAAATTGTCCCTTCACTTAGGCTTGATTTTCTGTAGGTCTTTTCTTCACTTCTTCTTTCCTCCATCATATGTCTCCATATGTCTTCATATATCAATGCCTAATTAGTGAGTGAAGCCCCAACAGCTCCCCCTCAATCACTAATTAGCATGCTTTGACTTCTTCACATAATCTTCTTCTCTTTTATTCCTGCCATCTCCTTGAACTTACTTGTCTTCACTCCATCCAAGCTTTTTGTCATAATATCTGCAATCTGATCTTTTGTGGAAGTATACACCACTTCAATCTCTTTCTCCATTACCTTTTCTCTAAGAAAATGATACTGTATCTCTATGTGCTTTGTCCTTGCATGAAACACAGGATTTGCTGCAAGATATAATGAACTCATGTTATCTCCATGAATAATGGGTATACCTTGATCAATTCCCAAGCTTTTGAATAATGTCTGCATCCATATGACTTCCTTTGCTGCTTCCACAAGTCCTTTGTATTCAGCTTCAGTTGATGATAAGGCCACTGTGTGTTGTTTCTTTGAACACCAACTCACAAGCTTATCTCCAATGTATATCATGTAGCCATGAGTAGACCTTCTGTCATCTTGACTTCCTGCCCAATCTGAATCACTATAGGCTCTCAATCTTATATCTGATGTAAAAGGATAATACAATCCTTCTTTCAAAGTCCCTTTGATATATCTAAGGACTCTTTGACCTGCAATCCAATGTGGATCCTTTGGACAATGCATGAATTGGGAAAGAACACCAACTGCATAACTAAGATCAGGTCTTGTTAGAGTTGCATAAATCAAACTTCCCACTAAAGATTGATACTTTCTCATGTCTTTGAATTCTGCTCCATCATATCTACTGAGTTTATGATTGACTTCTAATGGTGTAGATGCCTCTCTGCAATTCTCCATGTTAAACTTCTTTAGAAGATTCAAGAGATACCTTTCTTGTGATACATAAATGCCATGTTCTGCATAAGTGATTTCCATTCCAAGAAAATATGACAATTTTCCTAGATCACTTATCTTGAATTCTCTTTCAAGTAGCTTCTTCACCTCCTTGATTCCTTCATTTGAGGTCCCTGTAATTATAATGTCATCTACATATATACAAATGTAGATCATACCTTCATCTGTTCTTTTGATAAGTAAACTTGCATCTGCCTTTGAACTTTGATACCCAAGGTCATTAAGATACTTTACAAGTCTATAATTCCAAGCTCTTGGAGCTTGCTTCAAACCATAAAGGGCTCTTCTCAACCTGCAAACATAATTTGGAAACTTATGATCTGCAAACCCTTGAGGTTGCTCCATGTAAACCTCATCTGATATATATCCATTCAAAAATGCATTCTTAATGTCCAATTGACTCAATGTCCATCCTTTTGATGCTGCAATGGCAATGATTGTCCTTATGGTTGACATCTTTGCTACAGGACTGAATGTCTCATCATAATCTATGCCAAATGTTTGAGCATAGCCTTTAACCACCAATCTGGCTTTGTATCTGGCTATAGTTCCATCTGCATGCTTCTTAACTTTGTAAACCCATTTGTTTCCAATCACTTTCTTACCATTAGGTTTTGGGACAAGTTCCCAAGTTTTGTTCTCTTCAAGAGCATCAAATTCTTCCTTCATTGCTACTTCCCATTGTCTCTTACCCTTTGCTTCATCATAGCTTTGAGGTTCTTCAACTTCCTTAACCATGTAAGCATAATTTTTCTGAGTCAAATAAGAAGTGTCATATGAATACCTTGTAGGTTGACTCCTTATTCTGGTTGACCTTCTTGGTTCACACTCTTCATGTCTATCTGGATGTACTTCTTCATCAAATATTGGTCCATCTTCATTCCTTCTATATGATCCAACTCTTGATGTGCTTGCTTGCATATGTTCTTCATCTCCATCTATTTGCATATGTGACTTACCTCTTGCACTCCTTCTTATCTCTTCTTCAAATGTTTCAAGCTCACATTCTTTATCTGCATACCAACTCTTCTGTTCATCAAAAGTCACATCTCTGGAAACAATAAAATGTTTAGTTAAAGGACTCCATAGCCTATAACCCATTTGCTTTTCATCATACCCAATAAACACATATCTTTCTGCCTTTGGTTCAAGCTTATGTCTGAGTTGTGATGGTACATAAGCATAGGCAATTGACCCAAACACTTTACAATGGTCAAGTGTTGGCTTCTTACCCCACCAAGCTTCATAAGGGGTCATACCATTCAAAGCTCCACATGGTAACCTATTCACAAGGTATGTGGCTGTATTTACAGCCTCAGCCCAAAGATAATTAGGGCAATTCTTTTCCTTTAACATTGCTCTTGCAAATTCAACCAATGTTCTATTTCTTCTTTCTGCCACCCCATTATGTTGAGGTGTATACCTGCAAGTTATCTCTCTCTTGATACCTGCATTCCAAAGATAGTCATTAAATTCTTGGGAGAAGTATTCTCCCCCTCCATCAGACCTTAGCCTCTTGAGTTTGTGACCTGTAACTCTTTGTGCATAAGCATGAAAATGTTTGAAGGCTCCAAAAACTTCTGATCTTTCCTTTAGAACATAAAGGGTTATCCACCTTGTAGCATCATCAATAAACAAAACATAATACCTAGATCCATTTATTGAACCTTCTTTTGTTGGTCCCCATACATCTGTATGTATGAGTTCAAGCAAACCATCATGCTTGAAACCTTTCTTCTGAAATGGTTGTCTATGAGCTTTCCCCATCTGACAAGCTTCACACTTGTATATCATATGTTGATTCTTCACATTTGGTAGTCCCAATACAGATTGATTTTCCACCATAGTTTTGATTCCTCTTTCATTGAAATGTCCCAATCTTTTATGCCAAAGATCTAACTCTGTAATTACTTCATCACCATGTGTGATTAGGGCTTGACCAACATTTCCTTGCACTTTGAGAGTAAAAAGTCTACCTTCCTTCTTACCACAAACAATGGGTTTGTATGCATCCTCTGGATCTTCAACAAATACCCCTTCATTTGTAAATCTGACTTGAAAACCTTTTTCCACTATTTGTCCAACACTAATCAGATTCTTTGGTATTGTTGGAACATACAAAACATTTGTTAATAAATCAGCTCCACTCCTGCACTTTACCTTTCCAATTGAATGCACATTGTGTTTTGTATTGTCACCTGTTTGTACTCTATGACTTGAATTTCCTTCTTCCAATTCTGACAATAATTCTATATTACCTGATAAATGATTTGAACAACCAGAGTCAATATAGAATACCTTGAGATCCTCCTTCTCTGATGAACTAATTGAATTCATCATCAATGTTGTATGGTTGTCATTCTGTGTATCATTTGCATAATTGTAATATGTAGTGTTGTATGATTGGTTCTGATTCCAATTTCTACCACCACCTCTACCAAAACTTCCTCTTGAATTATGTCTTCCTCTTTGAAATTGATTCTGAAACCTTCCATCTCTTCCTCTGCCATTGTTGTTCTGATTTTGGCTTGCTCCTTGTTGATTGTGCCAACAATCATATGCTAGATGATTGCTCAATCCACAAATCCAACATGTCTTCTTGTTATTGTTCTGATTACCTCTACCTCTTCCATTACCTCGACCTTTACCTCTGCCAAAACCTCTTCCTCTTGCATAATTTGCTTGAGTTGTTGACTCTTCTTCATCCTTTGCTTTGCCTTTATCTCCTTTCTTTTTGTTCTTCACATACATTGCAGAACTTTGACCTTTGTCTCCATCTGACTTTAAGTCTTGCTCAAATGTGAGCATCAATCCAAGCAATTGATTTAATTCTGGCACATAATGATTTAATGAAAGTTCTGTTGAAAGTACAAAAGGCTTCCACCTTTCATCACCTCTTAATCCTGCAAGTAATTGAGCTATCAACCTATGATCTTCAATATCCTCATCAATAGATCCAAGGCTATCTGCCAAGTCTTTCATCTTAGTGACATAATCACTAATGTTCTGATTTTGCTTCTTCTTGAATGTGGTAAACTCTGACCATAAGCTAGCTTTCCTAGCTTTAGTGGTGTTTTGGAAGTGGTCTTCCAAAGCATTCCAAATATCTTCAGCTGTTTCTAAACCTCTGATATGTGGCAACAAGTGATCTGTAATAGTGTTGTATATATAAGCTCTTGCACTTGCATTTCTCTTCTGCCATAGCTTCAAAGCTTCTAGCTCTTCCTTCCTTGGATGACTTTCATCTTCAAATTTAGGCTTCTCCTCTTCACCTGTCACATATACCATTAAGTCCTTACTCATAAGTAAGGCCTCCATCCTCATTACCCAAGCAGGATAGTTATCTCTGTCCAATTTGTCAATGGACACATGATCTGCCATGGTATCCTTGCTTCTGCTTCAACCTGTAAGTGTAAGGTTAAAGAATGATACCTTTTGTAGACCTTTACTCTTGGGAGCAACTTCGAAATACTCTTCTGATGACTTTTGGTTGTTGAACACCTCAGCTTCCTCCTTCTTTGATAAAGAACTCTTCAAATCTTCTTGTATCTGCACTCCTTTTATTCTCGAGGACCTTATCTGCTCTGATACCACTTGTTGGTGTGTGAAACACCACAAGAACTAAACTAATGTGGTATTAGAAGACCTCTATAACCATCATTAGCTTAGCAAACCTCTAAATATGAACCTTCAACTCTAAACTTAGTGAAAATCAAAAGTTTCACTTCACAGAAATCTGCGCCTTTTCTTCAATCCTTCAATCTGACCTGTACTAGCTTAATCTTTGCCAAATCTTTTGATCACTTGCTAAAGAATGTTCTTGCTAATGTTAAGCAACACATAACAAACAAAACTTTCAAGTAATAACTTCAAAATCTTCTGATTTTGCTCCAACTTTTGCACTATGTCTGAAAACTGAAAAATGACTTCATCGATTTGACATACCTCCACTCTTAAACTGATTTCTCTGAGTACGCGTCCCGTTTCTCAAAGATCTTTTGACCAAATGTAGTTGAGGATAATAGCTTTCAAACGAGCTATCACTTACCAAAAACTTTACACTGTGCTTCGAGATCTGAACTTCAGAAGATCAGTCAAATGTGCGCCAGAAAAGTCGTAACTGTCAACTACCTTTCACAGTCATATGAAATGACTTGGAACTCAATGTACAATAGGAATTAGACACAATGCTTCTACACAAACATGTGTTGATTATCAGAGAAGATGTGTACAAAATGGCTTGGCCTAATTTTGCTCACAGCCATGGAAAACTCTATCAGACTCAGAAGTTTTCTCTCACCATCTCTCTCAGAAAATACACGACTTTTCTCTACTCCCTCAAACTACAAAATTGAGTTCTCTCATACATGTTTCTGACTCAAATTAACTTATATACCTATGGTTTACATTCTTCTAGACTTGAATTCGTAAGTTCTGAAGATCAAATACAAATCTAGACTCTAATTTTGCACTAATTTACAATAGTGAAATTGTCCCTTCACTTAGGCTTGATTTTCTGTAGGTCTTTTCTTCACTTCTTCTTTCCTCCATCATATGTCTCCATATGTCTTCATATATCAATGCCTAATTAGTGAGTGAAGCCCCAACAACATGCAGGTACACACCCCAAAAAAATGGAGTAGCAGAGAGAAAGAATAGATACATTGCCGAGATCGCTAGAGCAATGCTTAATGAGATGAATGTACCTAACATGTTTTGGAGTGATGCAGCAAATACCGTCGTGTATCTTATGAATAGGGCTCCTACCTTAGGGATCCATGGCTTGACACCATATCAAGCCTATTATGGTAAGAACCTGATCTTTCCCACTTGAAGATATTTGGATGTACTTGTTATGTACATGTTCCAAGTGAATTGAGGCACAAGCTACAACCAAAGGCAGAAAAGTGTGTGTTTCTAGGATATTCAAATGATCATAAAGGTTACAGGTGCTTCAACCCAAACACAAAGGACTTGAGGATATCAAGGGATGTAGCATTTGATGAGCTACTCCATTGGTATACGAAGTATAATTGTATGCAGGACTATGAAGAAGAAAAGCATGGACATGATGAAGAACAAATCGACCTAGAGCTAAGCGGCCCAAGGTGTTCCATCAATGAAGATAGTTCAAGCATGAACTCACCATGGAGGGGGAGATCTTCATCAAGCTATGAGGCACAATCAATCAACAAAGGCAAAGCAACATTGGTGGAGTTGGATGAAGAAGGTAATGAAGTTGAAGATGATGGACACATGATGGAGAAAGAAGCCACGTCAAAGAAAAAGATCAAGTTCCCAAGGCAAAGGAGGTTTATTCATCCAAAAGGTGAAGAAAGGAAGTCTTCTAGAGTTAAGTATCCAACTCAAAGGTTTACTTATGATTCATAAATGGCAACACATTATGCATATATGAACAAAGTAGTAGAAGATCATGAGCCCGATTGCTATGAAGATGCAAGCAGATACACCAAATGGAAAGAGGTAATGCAAGAAGAGATCGACGCACTTGAGGAAAGTCAAACATGGACACATGATGGAGAAAGAAGCCACGTCAAAGAAAAAGATCAAGTTCCCAAGGCAAAGGAGGTTTATTCATCCAAAAGGTGAAGAAAGGAAGTCTTCTAGAGTTAAGTATCCAACTCAAAGGTTTACTTATGATTCATAAATGGCAACACATTATGCATATATGAACAAAGTAGTAGAAGATCATGAGCCCGATTGCTATGAAGATGCAAGCAGATACACCAAATGGAAAGAGGTAATGCAAGAAGAGATCGACGCACTTGAGGAAGGTAATAGGTAATTAATGGGTGTATAAAGTAAAGAGGAATTCAGATGGATCTATTTTTAGGTTCAAAGCAAGATTGGTGGCCAAGGGTTTTGCACAAACCTATGGAGTGGACTTTGAAGAGACACTCAGCCCCGTGGCAAAGATGAGCACCATTAGGACACTCATTGCAATGGCTGCTAGCAAAGGATGGAAGCTTTTCCAATTGGATATCAAGAATGCCTTTCTCAATGGAGACTTGGAAGAAGAGGTATACATGGAGCAACCACTAGGTTTTGTTCATAAAGAGTTTCCACATCATGTTTGTACGTTGAAGAAGGCACTTCATGGCCTAAAGCAAGCTCCAAGGGCTTGGAACCAAAGATTGGTGGTCTATTTGATCAAATGTGGTTACAATCAATGCAAGGCGGATCCATCTCTCTTCATCAAACAAAGAGGAGAACTTGTAGTCTACATGTGTGTGTATGTAGATGATCTTATCATTACAGGTAATGATACAAAGGGCATTCAGGAGATCAAGGCAAAGCTTGGAAAGGAGTTTAGGATATCTGATCTTGGAGATCTTAGGTATTTCCTTGGCATTGAAGTTGTATACAAAGAAGAAGGTATTATGCTCATACAAAGGAAGTATATTCTAGACCTACTTGAGAGGTTTGGGATGCTACATTGCAAGCCTATTTCAAATCCCATGGAAGTTAATGTAAAGCTAAGCTCCATTGATGGAGAGCCATTAGAGGACGTAACTTTTTATCGCTCTATTGTAGGCTCTTTCAATTATGCCACAATAACTAGGCCTGACATAGCATATGGAGTTGGAGTGTTATCACAATTTATGCATAGTCCAAGGACTACACACTTGCAAGCTGCAAGAAGAATGTTATGATATCTCAAGGCCACTATAAATGAAAGATTGTTCTATTCATTTGATGATGATATGCAGGTCAAAGCTTATTCTGATGCAGATTGGGCCGTTCCAAGGAGGATAGAAGAAGTACAAGTGGCTACCTAGTCATGCTAGGTAGCAAGATCATCTCATGGATTTCAAAGAAGCAACCCACGGTGGCATTATCTTCCACCGAGGCTGAGTATAGAGCTTTAGCTCAAGTCACATGTGAGCTAATGTGGATTAAGAAGTTATTTATGGAGCTTAATTTGCAGGTTGACACATATCCAAGTTTTTGTGACAATATGAGTAGCATTCATCTAGCATCGAATCCTGTCTATCATGCTAGAACCAAGCATATTGAAGTGCACTATCACTTCATAAGGGAAAAGGTGATATCGAAGGAAGTTTCAGTACATCATATTGGTACCAAGGACCAAGTTGCCGACATGTTTACAAAGGCTTTGGATGGAATGAAGATTTCAAAATTCAAGCAAAGCATCAACATGAAGGAGCTTGGATGAGGATGAAGAATTGAAGCTTGAGGGCGAGTGTTAAAAGTCAAGCTTCAAGCTACAAATTCATGGGGAATCTTTTATGGACATGTGGAGCAATCAAAGGAAGCCAAAAGCCACGAGATTCCATCAAGAAAAGTCACTCAACCACTCCCCAATTCATCTCAACTAAATCCTCCAAGTTAGGAGGCTGATTTGGAAAGGTAGTTCCTAGATTTTAGGGGCACACTTCTCACTATAAAAAAAGCATGTATCCCGACTTCTTTTGGGCCATCTTCTTGGAGTTTTAGCTCATGTAAAGTGAGCACTAAGTGCTGGAGTTGTGATAAGCAAGCCTCTTGCTTAAGCTAGCCCCTTGCTTGCTTGTTTGTTTTCTTTTAGTAGGCATATCTATGTGTGTGCGCAAGCAGTGTTGCAACTCTCTACCCCTAAGTTGTTAGCATTGGTTCTCCCTCTTATTGTATCCATTTGATGTAATTCTTGTCTCATTGGATAGCTATTAGAGTTTGTTTTATGCTCAAAAAGTCTCTGGAGCATTCTCTGAGTAATCTCGGAGAAACGTTCATTTTAGTGAAGTTGTATGATTTATATCTCTCTCTCTGTTTAGGCTCTGTTGGAAATATTTTGCTCTCTGTTGTAAGGGCTGGTTCTCCTTCTCTATGTATCCACTTTCTATGATTTTGGTGTCATTGGGTAGCTATTAGAGTGCTTTAAAAAGAACCCAAGTTTGAGATTCATTCTCTGTATAATCTATGAGAAATAATTGCTGGAGTGAAGTGAGGTCTCTGCTTGACTAGCAGTTGTGAGCATTCAACTAGCTCATGTTGTAGACATTGTTTCTCTTTGTATAAGCATCCATTTGAAGTAAAATTTGTTTTGTTGGAAAGCTCTTGGTGTCTACTACAGGTCTACAAAAGCGCACTAGAGTTCTCTGAATAAGCTCTGAGTAAGAGCACTTTTGGTGTGCAGAGGTCAAAGAAGGATACCTGTGGAGGTCATTCGCGCTTCGTCGTTGCTTAGGGGTTGAGATACTTCCCCCATCAGTTAGTGATAGAGGGACTCACTTCTTGAATGAAGTCATTGAAAATCTTCTTCAAGAGTTCTTGGTGATACACAAGAAGTCTTCCCCCTATCACCCACAAGCTAATGGCCAGGCTGAGAGCACAAATAAGATTCTATGCAATGTATTGATAAAACTAGTGAGTAATAAACGCTCTGATTGGGACAAACAACTACACCATGCTATTTAGGCATACCGAGTTGCCTATAAAACGGTACTCCAAGCCACTCCCTTTCAAACGGTGTTTGATCAAAATGCAGTGCTACCATTGGACTTCTTGATACCTACACTAAAAGTAGCACAAGAGCATAAGTGGACGGGTCATGAACTCTCTTCGAGGATTTTTTATCTAGAACGACTAGGTGAAACAAGACTAAGAGTAGCATCATGAATAGATGCAGCTAAGAAAAGACAGAATGCATACTTTGATGCCCACATTAAGGATAAAGGCTTGAAGGCAGGAGATATAGTACTAGTCTACACATTGAAGCAACATGCACGGAAATTAGAGAAGAGAGGCTATGGACCCATGATTATCAATAGAATCTCCACAAGTGGAGCAGTTCAATTAGCTACTCTAGAAGGTGATGTTCTCCCTAGTTACATTAGCGGATGCAGAGTCAAGTTATATCAAGAACCCCTTACGGAGGAGATGTTCAATCGACTCAATACTGCAAAGAAACGTAAAGAAGAGGAAAAACGAATTCGAGAAGAAGCACAGGCAGAAGCATTGGAACGCATCCAGGGAATGAAATTGAGAAGGAAAGGTAGAGATCAGCCTAGTAAAGATGCCCACGAGGATCGAAGATATCATATAGCTATGTGCGAAATCTCAGGTGTAAGTTCTAATAGAATAATTGGCCGACGTCCTTTTGTAACCTTAGAGGTAGGACAAGGAAAGAGTGCACGGAGTGTAAGGGCCTTGATGGACTCAGGTGAAGCCACTAGTGTTGTTAAACTTTCTTAATATCGAGAATTGAACTTAAATGTCAATCCTGTGGAAGCAAATCTCATAGGATTGGGAGGTGTGGAAACGCCTTGCATGGGCGAGGTGGAACTTCCTCTCTACATTGAAGATGTTTTAATGATAGTTAAAGTACTAGTGTGTCAAGATGAGGATCTCACTAAACCTCTTATCTTTGTTGGATGTGATGGCTGGGTACAATCAGAAGATCAAGTTGGTGCTGCTAGACCTGCTTCACACCTGCCCTCTTTTCTCTTCAGATATGGTTAGGAGACTCCTTGAGCTTCCAAATGACACCAAGAAACTATATATGTGCTTTACAAAATGATTGAGTAATGACCAAATCAAAACAGATGATTTTGAACCTTCACTACTCCAAAAAACTTTCTATTCCTCTATTGATACCTGCTCAGTCCTAAGCTTAGTGTGTCCAGCACACTTGCAATTGGTTCAATTCCTTCTGGGAGTATTAAATTAACTTAACAAGCTACCATTAGCAAGTTAAATCACTCCAAATAACAAACTATACACTGAGCATGATCTTTAGCAAAGTCAGAGACACCCCCGACTTTTTAGGAACAACACAGAAATATACCAGTGACTGCTTCGACTGTGATTTCTCCCAATTGGCTGAATAGAATGACTTGAAATTTTGTAGTGTTGTAGAATGCTTTGAGCTGGCTCCAATGAGCCCTGGATCATCAAATTTGGTTCAGTAGATCTTGCGATATGCCCTGTTGAAGTTGACAGACTTTGAGGTGAATGACTCAGAGAACATAGAGTTAAAGAACTATGAGTATATGTATTGAAACTATCAAATGTACATTCCCATTGGCATGTAGAGTGATGCCCAATGGTACTCAGAGGTGTAGGCTAAGTAGTAGCTCTCACACACTCTATGATCTACTTGGATTAGCCTCGGGAAGTGAGCAACAAGACCCGCGACTTTTTCATAGTTTTTTATAAGTCATCACTTGAGATTTGAATTTCAAATTCAAATGTAGGCTCCCTCAAATCTCTCATCTAATCTCATGGAGATATTCTCTCCATCCATAACTTCTAATCTCCACGACTTTTGAAGGTGGGTGAGATTACAAGAGGTGAGTTAAGTCACTTTGACTTTTACATTGGATAAAAGATAATAAAGCATAGGCATGTGTTCCTATGGTATATGGTTCACATGAATACATCCTTCAAGGGTCCAAACTTTTATGCTTTCCAAGGGTCCAATAGTCCAAGCTTTATGTTGAGTCTTCAAGGCACACAACAAAGCCAAGTGTTAAGGCTTGTTTTGCACCAACAGCTCCCCCTCAAGCCAAACACTTGCTTGAGTCTTCATCTTTAGTCTTCAATGATATCCTGCAATCCAATCATGGATTTAAACCTGCATAGCTTGCTCCCATCCAAAGCTTTTGTAAGCAAATCTGCACATTGAATATTAGTGGACACATATGATAATTGGATTTCCTTGCTAAGTAATTTCTCCCTCACATAGTGGTAATGAACCTCTATGTGTTTTGTCCTAGCATGATAAACAGGGTTAGCAGCTAGGTGAAGTGAACTTGTGTTATCACCAAATATGATTGGTGGCCTTGTGTATAGGCCCAATTCTGAATAGAGTAACTTCAACCATATTGCTTCTTGAGTAGCATTGGCTAGCTCTCTGTACTCTGCCTCAGTAGATGATAGGGCTACTGTGGGTTGTTTCTTGGATGACCAAGAAATTGGTTTATCACCTGCAAAGCATATGTAACCAGATGTACTCCTCCTGTCATCCTTGCAACCTGCCCAATCTGCATCTGAGTATACCTTGATGTCAATGTCTGATGAATATGGATAATATAAACCATGATTTTGTGTTCCCTTTAGGTACTTTACATCTTCTTAGCTGCCTCTAAATGTGGTACTCTTGGCTTATGCATAAATTGGCTAAGTACACTAACACCATATGAGATATCAATCCTAGTTAAGGTAGCATAATTAAGACTACCTACCAAACTTTGGTAACCTGTAATATCCTTGAGTTCTTCTCCTTCATGTGCACTGAGTTTGTGGTTGACCTCCATAGGAATGTTTGAAGCTTTAGCTTCCTGCAAATTAAACTTCTTGACCATGTCCTGAATGTACTTCTTCTGAGTAATGAATATACCTGAATTTGTGTAGACCAATTCAAGCCCTAGGAAGTACTTTAATAATCCAAGATCATTGATCTTGAATTCCTTCATCATTTGACCTTTGATGTGTCTAATTCCTTGAACATCATTTCCTGTAATAATGATGTCATCAACATAGACACACAAGTATATTACCTCTGAATTGTTCTTCTTTATAAACAATGAGGTATCTGCTTTACTCATCACAAATCCTTGATCCAAGAGATAGGTTGTCAATCTGTAATTCCATGCTCTAGGTGCCTGCTTCAATCCATACAGAGCCTTCTTCAATTTGCAAACATGATTTACCTTATTGGGATCCTCATAGCCAGGTGGTTGTGACATGTAGACCTCTTCAGATATCCATCCATTCAAGAATGCATTCTTCACATCCAATTGGTACATGTTCCAATTCTTGGATGCAGCTACACTCACCATGATTCTGATAGTTGGCATCTTTGCCACAGGAGAAAAAGTCTCCTCATAATCAATGCCTTGGGTTTGTGCAAAACCCTTAGCTACCAACCTAGCTTTATATCTGTTTATTGTCCCATCTGAGTTCCTCTTGAGTTTATAGATCCATCTGGATCCTATCACCTTCATGGAGTCCTTCTTGGGTACCAAGTCCCAAGTATCACTCTCCTTGAGAGCCTCTATTTCTTCATCCATTGCTTCCTTCCATTCTGGTTTAGTAATAGCTTCCTCAAATGTACCTCGTTCTTCACTTAAGATATCCTTTGCAAGATATACAGAGTGCTTGGTTACAAGTGAAGTATCATAACCATACCTAATAGGTTTCTTCTTTTCCCTTGAAGATCTCCTCATAGCTTGAGTTGAGGATTCTGGATTATCTTCAAGTTGCTTCATCTTCATCTTCCCTTTGGATTTCCAAGCTTTGAATTCTTCAATGTTGATGGTGTCTTCATCATCTGAGCTTGTGTCCTCATTCTGAGTTGGTTCTTGCCTGACAAGCTTTGGAAAGTCTTCTTCCATATCATAAGGTAGGCTAACTTTCCTGCACTCATTATCATACCATGAATCATTTTCATCAAAGATTACATCTCTGCTTACCTTGAAGCCTTTGTTTGAGGGGTTATAGAACCTGTATCCTTTCTGATTCAAATCATAACCAATGAAGATACACTTTTCAGCCTTAGGGTCTAGCTTTCCCCTTACCTGTGAGGGAATATGCACATATGCAACACACCCAAAGATCTTGCAATGATCCAGAGATGGTCTCTTACCATGCCAGGCCTCATAGGGTGTCATTCCATCAAGTGTCTTTGATGGCAACCTGTTGATTAAGTATGTGGCAGTAGATACACTCTCTGCCCAAAGATAATTTGGTAGTTTTTTCTCATTAAGCATAGACCTAGCTGTTTCCACAATGAGTCTATTCCTTCTTTCAGCTACCCCATTTTGTTCAGGTGAGTACCTTGTGGTAATCTCCCTCTTGATGCCTCTTTCCTGCAAGAAGTCTTCAAAGTCATTGGAGAAGTATTCTCCACCACCATCAGACCTTAACCTCTTCAAATGTCTACCTGTTTGATTCTCTACTAATGCAAGATACCTTTTGAAACAATTAAATACTTCATCTTTATGTTTCATGAAGTACAAAACAGTCCATCTGCTATAGTCATCAATAAAAGATACATAGTACCTTGATCCTGATATGGATGGCTCTTTGCTTGGTCCCCAAACATCTGTATGCACCAATTCCAAGTAGTCTTCATGCATAAAACCTTTTTTGGTATATGGCAATCTGTGTGACTTACCAAACTGACAAGCCCCACACTTGTATATCATGTGTTGCTTGGATACATTAGGTATCCCAAGCACACATTGATCTCTACTCATTTGCTTTATAGTCCTTTCTCCAATGTGACCCAATCTCTTGTGCCACATCTCCAATTCTGATAGGGTTTGGTCCTTATAGTTGTACAAGGCAATGTTCTTAGTATCTTCAAGTTCAAAGGTAAATAGTCTACCTGATTTCTCTCCCTTGGCTATCCTTCTGAATCCATGTCTTGGATCCTCCACATAAGCACCATGTTGAGTGAACCTGACCTGTAGACCTTTTTCAACAATCTGACCTACACTCATCAGATTCTTGGTGATTGTTGGAACATACAATACTCTGCTTAGCAAATTCTGATTACCATCACTTGTTTTGACATTACCTACTTTAACCACTGAGTGTTTAGTGTCATCACCTGTCTGCACTTGGTGCTTGCCTTTAGGTTCTTCCAAATCAGAGAGTAAGGCAACATTCCCAGCTACATGATTAGAACAACCTGAGTCAATATAGAACAAATGATCATCATTGATACCTGATTTAGATGTCATGTTCATAATCAACAAGGAATCATCTTGACCCTCTGCATAATTGTTGTAATCCTTTTTGTTCCTGTATCCTCCTTGATAATTGCCATTGTGATTGTAGCTATTGTTGTAGTTATTGTTGTAATTATTGTTGTAGCCATGGTAGCCTTGAGATTGATTGAATCTGCCTCTGCCTTGGGAGTATCCTCCTCTTTGGTGACCTCTTCCTCTTTCATTCTTGTAGTTCTTGTAGCATTCATCTGTAGTATGGTTAGACAAGCCACAAATATTGCATGGAGATTGATTATAGGGTCTCCCCCTACCTGACTTACCTCCTCTGCCCCTACCTCTAGATGATCTACCTCTCCCTGCATAGTTTGCTTGGGAGGTGGATCCTTCTTCATCAACTTTCTTACTTTTACCCTTGTCTCTAGACTTCTTATCTGTATATAGGGCAGAGGGATTGTTACCTTTTGATTGCTCTCCATTCTTTGTGATCTTTGCTTCATGTGTGAATAGTTGTCCAATCAAAGTTGTTAGATCAGGTGCTTGGATGTCCATGTACAAGTCCATTGCAGTGGTAAAGCTTTCCCACTTGTCATCTGCTTTGAGTCCATTGATCACTTGTCTGACTATTTGCTCTTCTTCAATTTCTTCTCCAACACTTGCAAGTTGATCTGCAATGTCTTTGACTTTGGTGACAAAATCTGAGACACATTCTTTTGATTGCTTCCTGAGAGTTGTAAACTCAATCCATAGCTGATTCTTTCTGGCCCTTGTGCTTGATGAGAAGTATGTTGACAAGGTCTCCCAAGTCTCTTGGGAAGTCTTACAGTTCCTAACATGAGGTAGAAGGAAATCAGAGATAGAGTTTAGAAGATATGACCTTGCCAAAGCATCTTTAGCACACCATTGATTAAGTCTCTCATGCTCATCCTTTGTAGGTAGGCCTCTGGTTTTGAATGAGGGCAACTCCTCATCTCCTGATATGTATCCATACAAGCTTCTCCCTTGTAGATAGGTCTTCATTCTTAATGACCATGCCTGGTAGTTATTTCTATCCAATTTGTCAATGAAAGAAGGGAAACCATCACCCATGATTACCTTGTTTTGCTCTGATACCACTGTTGGATGTGATGGCTGGGTACAATCAGAAGATCAAGTTGGTGCTGCTAGACCTGCTTCACACCTGCCCTCTTTTCTCTTCAGATATGGTTAGGAGACTCCTTGAGCTTCCAAATGACACCAAGAAACTATATATGTGCTTTACAAAATGATTGAGTAATGACCAAATCAAAACAGATGATTTTGAACCTTCACTACTCCAAAAAACTTTCTATTCCTGTATTGATACCTGCTCAGTCCTAAGCTTAGTGTGTCCAGCACACTTGCAATTGGTTCAATTCCTTTTGGGAGTATTAAATTAACTTAACAAGCTACCATTAGCAAGTTAAATCACTCCAAATAACAAACTATACACTGAGCATGATCTTTAGCAAAATCAGAGACACCCCCGACTTTTTAGGAACAACACAGAAATATACCAGTGACTGCTTCGACTATGATTTCTCCCAATTGGCTGAATAGAATGACTTGAAATTTTGTAGTGTTGTAGAATGCTTTGAGCTGGTTCCAATGAGCCCTGGATCATCAAATTTGGTTCAGTAGATCTTGAGATATGCCCTGTTGAAGTTGACAGACTTTGAGGTGAATGACTCAGAGAACACAGAGTTAAGAACTATGAGTATATGTATTGAAACTATCAAATGTACATTCCCATTGGCATGTAGAGTGATGCCCAATGGTACTCAGAGGTGTAGGCTAAGTAGTAGCTCTCACACACTCTATGATCTGCTTGGATTAGCCTCGGGAAGTGAGCAACAAGACCCGCGACTTTTTCATAGTTTTTTATAAGTCATCACTTGAGATTTGAATTTCAAATTCAAATGTAGGCTCCCTCAAATCTCTCATCTAATCTCATGGAGATATTCTCTCCATCCATAACTTCTAATTTCCACGACTTTTGAAGGTGGGTGAGATTACAAGAGGTGAGTTAAGTCACTTTGACTTTTACATTGGATAAAAGATAATAAAGCATAGGCATGTGTTCCTATGGTATATGGTTCACATGAATACATCCTTCAAGGGTCCAAACTTTTATGCTTTCCAAGGGTCCAATAGTCCAAGCTTTATGTTGAGTCTTCAAGGCACACAACAAAGCCAAGTGTTAAGGCTTGTTTTGCACCAACAATCTTGGGTCAAGATTGGATCTATGATCATGCAATCAACCTAAACCTAAGAAGTGGACTTCTTCAGGTCTGGGTAAATCGGAACCGCATTACACTTGAGTTAGAAAATGAAGCACTCAAGGAACTAGGAAAGGCACACACTCCTGGTCCTTCCAGGAGTACACATGAAGATGACGATGCTATTCTTGTCCAAAACTATGTGTTGCAGAGGGATGATTGTCTCAACAAAGAAGTCAAGGATACAATGGAACTCCCTTCTTTTCCAAAGGCCATCGGGATCCAGCAACCAGAGGCAGATCAAATGCAGAAGAAGCACATGACCTATGCTCGAAGCCACAAGAAAGTACGAAGCATGGTGTCTCAACCACCAAAACAAGTGTGGATGCGGAAAGGCAACCAACATGTTGCGGTCCAGTCACAACCATTGGCTTGTGAAGAGATGGATAGGTATGTGCTTGAAGATGAAGAGGTGTTGCAAAATCCTTAAACTACACCAGCCAAATGAACTCCAGGAGTATATGGTGGGCCCTTTTGACTTTCCAATGGATGTATTAGACACCCTATGTACCTTGGAAGATCACTCTCAAAAAGATAGATCAAAACAGATAAGCTGGAGTTAGCTCAAAGGTGAAAACTTGCTATTCTTGGTTCATACACCTGTCTAGTGTTTTACATAATTCTCTAAGCACAGCAACAATTAGCTTAATTCCTCTTGGGGAAGTCTAGGTAGCTTAAAGAGCTAACTTTCAATAGTAATCTCATCAAAAATAATGAACCACACACTGAGAATGAGTTTTAACAATTGATGACATCATCCCGATTTTCATGGGCTGCTATAGTTTGAGACCAGTGAGCAGAACACTCAACATAACTCAACATGTAGGAATCCAATGATTATGGAACTTTGTATGGTTTTACTATACAGTAAGTTGAATCCAACAAGCCTTAAATCACTGTATTTGGATAAGTAACCAGTGAGAAATGGCTCTAACAAGATGAGTGAAAAAGTCGGGTACCTGATAGAGAAGTGAAGATGAACAGACCCTGTTGACTTCAAATGAACATAACTGAAGATTGCAACATCCAAATGACATGAAAAATTGTGAGCATATAGTAGACTTATAGAGCTAACTTTACCAAGTTAAATCACGGAAAATGATGCACCAAGCTCAGAGAAAACATCTCTGCAAGCTGACTGCGAAAACTGAGAGTAATGGCAGTGAGTAGTACACTTCACAAGAACATGGAAAGATGAAACCAAATAATCATGAAAATGAAAGTATATTGCTTGTACAATACAATGACTTAATGATACATATGTGTGCCTTGTAATCACACCTTGATATGGCATAAAGCTCAGCTCTTGGAGGTCTTCACATAGGTCTCTCTAAGCACGACTAAAACTGTCATCTATTTATAGTTGAGTTTGGGAGGCTAACTTCCCTCAATCACTCTCCAATCAATCAATGATTGATTTGATTCTCTACCTACCACAAATCATGAATTTGTGGCTCCTCTTTCCATTCTTGATAAAGTGGACTCAACCACTTAAGATTCTTTCACTTTTACATTAAGTAAACTCTTCAAAAAATTACAAGAGGTAGTTCACAAGTGAACTTTACATAGTCTTCATTTTGAAGCTTCTCTTTATGACTTTGTGGGACTCAAGCCAATACTTAGGCTTGTCATAGACTTGCTCCAATAGCTCCCCCTCAAACCAAGTATGCTTGAGGTCTTCAATCTTCCAAGATTACCTGCAAACCAATCATAGCCTTGAATTTGCAAAGCTTTGTACCATCCAATACTTTGGTTAGAATATCTGCACATTGTTGATGAGTGGACACATATGATATTTGAATATCTTTGCTTAGAATCTTTTCTCGTACATACTGATAATGAACTTCAATATGTTTAGTCCTTGCATGAAAAATAGGATTAGCAGCCAAATGAATAGAACTCACATTGTCACCAAAAATAGTTGGAGTTCCAAACTCCAATCCAACATCTTTGAATAATGTCTTCATCCACATAGCTTCCTGAGTAGCTATGGCAAGACCTCTATATTCAGCTTCAGTAGAAGAGAGAGCAACTGTGGGTTGCTTCTTGGATGACCATGAAATTAGCTTTGAACCTGCAAAGGTAAGATAACCTGAAGTGCTCCTTCTATCTTCCTTGGAGCCAGCCCAATCTACATCAGAAAATAGCTTCAAACCTAAATCAGATACATAAGGATAATAAAGTCCTTCATTTATGGTTCCTTTGAGATACTTGAGAATCCTTTTGGCAGCATCCATATGTGGTTTCCTTGGTGTGTGCATAAATTGACTTAGCACACTCACATTGTAACATATATCTACTCTTGTCAATGTGGCATAGTTTAGACTACCCACTAGACTTTGATATGATGTGATGTCCTCTATGAGTTCACCTTCATGTGAGCTCAATTTGTGATTGACCTCCATTGGAGTACCTGCAATCTTACAATCTTGCATCTTGAATTTTGCCAACATGTCCTTAATGTACTTTCTTTGAGTGAGAAACAAACCATGATCTTTGTAGACAACTTCCAAACCTAGGAAGTAGGTAAGTGAACCCAAATCACTTATCTTGAACTCTTCTCTCATCTGATCTTTGATCTTCTTCATACCATCTGCATCATTTCCTGTCAATATAATATCATCTACATATACACATAGGTAGATGACCTTAGAGTTACTCTTTTTAATAAAGAGTGAAGGATCTGCCTTGCTTGGTTGAAAGCCTTTGTCCTGCAAGAATGAAACAAGCCTGAAATTCCAAGCTCTTGGAGCTTGCTTGAGACCATACAATGCTTTGTTAAGTTTACACACATAATCAGGATAAACTTGGTTCTCAAAACCAGGTGGTTGTGCCATATATACCTCTTCTGTTATCCAACCATTCAAGAATGCATTCTTTACATCTAGTTGAAGTAACTTCCAATTCTTGGAAGAGGCAATACTAAGCAAAACCCTAATAGTAGGCATCTTTGCCACAGGAGAGAAAGTCTCCTCATAATCAATTCCTTGAGTTTGTGCAAAGCCTTTTGCCACAAGCCTTGCCTTATACCTATTAATTGAACCATCAGAATTCTTCTTGAGTTTATAGACCCATCTTGAGCCTATTACCTTCATGGATGAAGTCTTGGGCACCAAATCCAAAGTGTTGTTTTCCTCAAGTGCTTCGATCTCTTCCTTCATTGCATGCTTCCATTCTGTTTTTGCTTTGGCCTCTTGAAATGATGATGGCTCCTCTTGGTTTATGTCCTGTGCTATGTAGATAGAATGTTTAGTTACTAATGAGGTGTCAAACCCATACCTTTCTGGTTTTTTCTTTTCCCTCATAGATCTTCTTAGGCCATGATGTGATGATTCTGCCTCATGTCCAAGATCCTGCAATTTTGCTTTACCTTTAGACTTCCATGCTTTGATCTTTTCCATATGAGATTCTTCATCATCTTTGGAGGTGTCTTGTTCTTCAATCTTTGGTTTTTCTCTACCAAGCTTTGGAAAATCTTCTTCAAGATCATATGGTAAATTGACCTTCCTGCATGAATCTTCATACCATGAATTGTTCTCATCAAAAACTACATCTCTGCTTACCAAGAATCCTTTGTTGGTAGGGTTGTATAACCTGTAGCCCTTTTGATTGTTGTCATATCCAATAAATACACACCTTTCTGCTTTTGGATCCATCTTGCCTCTAACCTGTGAAGGAACATGAGCAAAAGCAATACATCCAAAAATTTTACAATGATCTAAGCTTGGTCTTCTTCCATTCCAAGCCTCATATGGAGTCATCCCATCAAGGGATTTTGAAGGCAACCTGTTAATCAAGTAAGTGGTTGTAGATACAGCCTCAGCCCATAAGTAATTAGGTAAATGCTTTTCATTTAACATAGATCTTGCAGCTTCAACAATTGTCCTATTCCTCCTTTCTGCCACTCCATTTTGCTCAGGAGTGTACCTTGTAGTTACCTCTCTTTTGATTCCTCTTTCTTGAAGAAAAGAATCAAACTCATGGGAGAAGTATTCTCCCCCTCCATCTGACCTTAGCCTTTTTAGTGATTTACCTGTTTGGTTCTCCACAAGAGCCAAATATCTTTTGAAACATGAAAAAACTTCATCTTTGTGTTTCATAAAGAATAGGATAGTCCATCTGCTGCAATCATCAATAAAGGAAACATAATACCTTGATCCAGATATTGAAGCTTCCTTGCTAGGTCCCCATACATCGGTATGAACCAACTCCAAGAGATCTCCATGCAGATAACCTTTCTTCATAAATGGTAACCTCTGAGACTTTCCAAATTGGCATGCACTACACTTATAAATCATATGTTGTTTTGACAAATTAGGAAGTCCAAGTACACTTTGGTCCCTGCAAATTTGCTTTAATGAACTTTCACCAATATGTGCTAACCTTTTGTGCCATACTTCCAATTCTGTGAGTGTCTGACTACCATAATTAAAGAGAGCAATGTTTCTAGTGTCCTGTAATTCAAATGTGAACAATCTACCTGTCTTTTCACCTTTTGCAATTCTTCTGAATCCTTGACTTGGATCTTCAACAAATGCTCCTGCTTTTGTGAACTTGACTTGCAACCCTTTCTCTACTATCTGCCCAACACTTATCAAATTCTTTGTAATGGTAGGGACATAGAGTACCTTACTGAGTAGGTTGATGTTATTGTATCATCTCCTGTTTGTACCTCATGCTTATTCCTTGGATCTTCTAAATCTGATAGGAGTGCCACATTTCCTGCCACATGATTTGAACAACCTGAATCTATGTAGAAAACATGCTCATCAGATTTACCTTGTGGCATAGCCATGTTCATGATCAATAATGAATCCTCTTTGTTTGAGTCTTCTGTGTAGTTATTGTAGTCTCTCCTTCCTTTGTAGCCTCCTTGATAGTTTGAATGATTGTAGTTGTTGTAGGTACCATGGTAGTTGTTGAACCTTCCTCTTGAGTAGCCATAACTTCCTCTATTGTATCCTCTGCCTCTTTGATTCCTAGAATTCCTAAAGCAATTTTCAGTTGTATGATTAGTTAATCCACAAATAGAACATGAGTTGGAGTCTTGGGATCTCCCCCTGCCTTGTCTACCTCCTCTTCCTCTACCTCTGCCATGTCTTCCTCTACCTGCATAGTTAGCTTGATATGTTATCTTGCCTTCCTTTGTTATCTTTAGACTTGCTTTTATCCGTGTATAAAGCTGAAGATTGATTACCTTTAGAGCTTTCTCCATTTTTTATAAGCTTTGCCTCTTGAGTAAGTAGTTGTCCAATGAGTGTGTTGAAATCAGGTACATGCATGTCCATGTACAAATCCATAGCTGTGGTGAATGCTTCCCACTTGTCATCTGTCTCAAGCCATTGATGACCTGCCTTACAATTTGCTCTTCATCTATTACCTCTCCAATGCTTCCCAACTGATCCGCTATGTCCTTGAGCTTTGACAAAATCAGTCACATTTTGTTTGGGAGCCTTCTTGAGAGTTGTGAAATCCAACCATAGTTGATGCTTCCTAGCTTTAGTACTTGAAGAAAAGAAAGCTTCAAGTGCATCCCACACTTCCTGAGATGTCTTACAACTTCTAATGTGAGGCAACAAAAAATCTGAGATAGAGTTGAGGAGATAAGACCTTGCAAGTGCATCCTTGGAGCACCATGTGCTCAATCTTTCTTGCTCTTCTTGTGTTGGTTGACTTTTGTTCCTAAAACTTGGCATAACTTCATCTCCAACCACATAACCATATAAACTTCTACCTTGGAGATAAGCTTCTATTCTTAATGACCAAGCTGAGAAGTTACCTCTGTCCAATTTGTCAATTGATGAAGGAAATCCATCTGCCATGTTGTCCAACCTTGCTCTGATACCACTGTGAAGAGATGGATAGGTATGTGCTTGAAGATGAAGAGGTGTTTCAAAATCCTTGATCTACACCAGCCAAATGAACTCCAGGAGTATATGGTGGGCCCTTTTGACTTGCCAATGGATGTATTAGACACCCTATGTACCTTGGAAGATCACTCTCAAAAAGATAGATCAAAACAGATAAGTTGGAGTTAGCTCAAAGGTGAAAACTTGCTATTCTTGGTTCATACACCTGTCCAGTGTTTTACATAATTCTCTAAGCACAGCAGCAATTAGCTTAATTCCTCTTGGGGAAGTCTAGGTAGCTTAAAGAGCTAACTTTCAAGAGTAATTTCATAAAAAATAATGAACCACACACTGAGAATGAGTTTTAACAATTGATGACATCATCCCGATTTTCACGGGTTGCTACAGTTTGAGAACAATGAGCAGACAAATCAACATAACGCAACATGTAGGAATCCAATGATTATGAAAATTTGTATGCTTATACTAGACAGTAAGTTAAATCCAACAAGCTTTAAATCACGGTATTTGGATAAGTAACCACTGAGGAATGGCTCTGACAAGATGAGTGAAAAAGTCGGGTACCTGACAGAGAAGTGAAGATGAACAGACTCTGTTGACTTCAAATGAACATAACTGAAGATTGCAACATCCAAATGACATGAAAATTTGTGAGCATATAGTAGACTTACAGAGCTAAATTTACCAAGTTACATAACTGAAAATGATGCACCAAGCTCAGAGAAAACATCTCTGCAAGCTGACTGAGAAAACTGAGAGTAATGGCAGTGAGTAGTACACTTCACAAGAACATGGAAAGATGAAACCAAATAATCATGAAAATGAAAGTATATTGCTTGTACAATACAATGACTTACTGATACATATGTGTGCCTTGTAATCACACCCTGATATGGCATAAAGCTCAGCTCTTGGAGGTCTTCACATAGGTCTCTCTAAGCACGACTAAAACTGTCATCTATTTATAGTTGAGTTTGCGAGGCTAACTTCCCTCAATCACTCTCCAATCAATCAATGATTGATGTGATTCTCTACCTACCACAAATCATGAATTCGTGGCTCCTCTTTCCATTCTTGATCAAGTGGACTCAACCACTTAAGATTCTTTCACTTTTACATTAAGTAAACTCTTCAAAAAATTACAAGAGGTAGTTCACAAGTGAACTTTACATAGTCTTCATTTTGAAGCTTCTTTTATGACTTTGTGGGACTCAAGCCAATACTTAGGCTTGTCATAGACTTGCTCCAACATGGCTCAACTTCATATTAGTGAGCAATGGCAGGCCACTAATAAGAAGTCCTTCAAAAAGTTTTCTACGAAAGCGAGGATTATCTGGGTACCCAAGAAGCCGATGAAGGCTGACCCACAATCAAGACAAATTTGGGTGCCTAAGGCTTGCTTGTAAGCTCAAATAACCACACACAAACCCCACCATGTACAACATGGTTCACTCACTCGAACAACTAATACCCACTCTTATATGACACACATGAACCCATATCCACCCATGAGCACAAGCTGAATCACTTGTAAATGGGTCCCTAAAAAGCCTCATTTCCAAGCAAACACTCTCACAAAGCCGTCCATAGTCTCCACAAAACCAAAACCGAAAGCCATCCACTCTGTTTGGCTACCCAGAGCTTGTAATAAACCCCCCGACCCCCACTTGTAAATTCATCTCTACTACTAACTGAATTATTCTCACACTGCATCATTCCATTTAGCCCATAGGACAATTCATCCACAAACTACACCCACAATCAACGAACACTCACTGACTAACTAACTTATCACTAAAAATTTATGTTAATGTTGTAACAGGGACAAAAATTGTTCTGTCTTTTCCATTACAATGTTAACACAAGCCTCTATATTCTCACAAAACTGGCAAGCAAGCAACAACATGGCGGAAGCAAGAGGCACCAATTCCCAGGCGAGGTCCAACGCCCAAATTATAGACATTGAAACCCTCCTCCTCGAACCACAACTCACCGAGATGCCTCAAGAGCTTAGAGCGGTGCATGTACTTCCCACTCTGAACCCTTCGCAAGGGCATACATCACAACTCGGCAAACATGCACACTGGTTTAGTGATGTCGCAGGTACATTGGGTGAGGGCACCTACTTTTGGGAGTCAGAAATTGAGTTCAATGGCAAATGGGGAAGATATCATTTCTATACCCGTGAATTTGAGAACTATCAGGATGCAGAAGTAATGAGATCTGTCTGGACGAAAGTGGGCTTGGATAGCTACTTTAGGGCACTCTTATGTAAGCCTAATTTCTTGCATTGCTCCTACCTAATCAGTACCATTACCCATAGCAGAGCCAAGGGAGGCGATAGTACCTTTGTGCTACCCTCATTAACACTAGGTTACGAGCTAAAAAGGTTCAAACTGACCCTCAACCTAGTACGGGAGGCCTTGGATATGCATGGCATGCACATTCCCACAGAGAAGGAAACATTGATTCCTGGAAGAATGGAACACAAAGATCTTAACAAGTTAAAGGATATGGTTGCTATGACACCTACCATCACCCTCCACTTCCTCACGATCATGCAACACTTCTCCTTTCTAGCCCAAGAGCGCTTCACCATGCCACCCAAAAGAATTTGGTTTAGCTTGTACTTGGCAGAGACAGAAAACCTCATAATCAACCTACCCCACCTAGCACATCAGCGTTGGAATAAGAAACATAAGAATGTGCTTCATGGATGCTGTGCACTGACAAGGATCATTTACTAGTGCTTAGCTTATGATGTTCCTATTCAAAGAGCACTAGTGTGATCCTAAGCCTAGGAATTCCAGCGACGGCTATCAAGAACGAGGCCACCTTCGAAGAAAATGAGGGGTTCACTTCAAATACCATGTGCACAAGCAAGGGGTGCCACCCTCACACTACAGGTGACACCACCTCAAACGAGACATGTCCAACCATTTACTATTCGCTTACCCAGACCAAGTGCAGAAGGACCCAATTTGGTTTTCCCTCCGATTCCATCAGACTTGGAGTTCCCACAAGGCTACACCCTAGCCGATTTGATGGATGAAGAAATCGCTCGCATGATTAATGAGACCAATCTTGAGACGGAAGCAGAAGAGACCCGAGGACCACAACCAACCACCACAACTTCAGCTCCTACCCAACCTGAAGTAGTGGAAGTAGACAAAGATGAAGAAGAGACTGAAGAGGAAGCAGATGAGGAACATGACCAAGAGTACGAAAAAACCTCAGAACTAGCAGGTGCCCCAACTTATTCGGCATAAATAAAAAGATTGTATGAGACCATTAAGCGGGTACAGGAGCATCACAAACTGTCACTCAAAACAGGGAAGATGCTGATAAGCCAAATGTAAATTTCCAGGTTTCCCTAGGGGCTAGAAATCTAGTTCTAATCCTATTTGCAAGTGCCATGGTGTCCAATAAAGATTTCCAAGGGTCTAAGAACACTTTTGCCTTTGCCATTTTGTCAAGGAAGCTTTAATTGTACACACACCACCAATGAGAGAAAAAGAATGAGCCGATGAGGTGGTGGGAAAATGATACTGATTGAATATTGCACATGGTGGCAATGTCACGCCGACATATCCATGAAGGATTTCTATTGATGTGCAAAACTTACCTGATTGAATTTGAAACGCATGTATACTTGTTGCTAGAGTTATACGATTGTCGACATACTTTACTTGAAGTGGTTCAAGTTGGAAATAGGCTCACATATCCCCCACGTCTCTTGAAGCGATGAGAATGAGGGTTCTCTTATCTTGGCAATGGCATATTTAAATATACCCACCTATTAGAATCCGAGCTCCCAATGATGGAAGAAGAAACAAGATCAAAAGCCTTGAAGGATTGTACTTCTTGTTAGCATGCACATTACTTTGGCAAATGAGTTGAAGCTATACCCTCGAGCAAGCTGGTTCATAATGAAGAGAAGAGGGAAGCCATGTTAAGAAAAAGTCATGAACAAAGGAGTGTATATAGACCGTCCGGGGATGGACTTAACCAAACACTCGGTCATTCATCCATTTGCCGAGCCTTCTCCTCTCTTCAGCCTTGTCCTCTCTCTTTTCTTCTTTCTCTCACTCTCTCCATCTCTTATTAATCTCTTCTCTTCCCCTCTCCTTGGACTTCTTTGTTGGGATAATGATCTTCTACAAGGAGCTTGCACATGCTTCATAAAAATTTCATAACTATCAAAAATCAACCTTCGTTAAATTAACTCAAGAAAATGGTTACAATTGATCGAAATTGGCAATTCAAACAGATTACATATTTCGAAAGTACTCTTAAAGAGGAATTCAATGATATAGAAAAAAGAATTTGGAGTAGATTTTGAGGGTCCTAAGAATTATCCTAGTTTTCGGTCAAAGATCAACCATTTTTAATAAAATTCAAATCTAGCTCGACACATGGAAACACCATATATTCTTAATCTGATGACTATCATCTCATCATATATAAGCATATCAACAATCGTCTAAGAGTACTAGTGACAAAATAAAAAGCCATGAGAAAATTATGTGCTGATAACGTACAAGAAAAGTAGCTTTCTTGTATCTTTGTGGTTGTCTTTATGTTAGCAAAAACAGCTATATGAGTACAATGGTTGTCGCTACTTATCATTTGAGAACAGGATAAAGAGCTTCACAAACCTCTTTTGAGTGGGAGATGCTCAAATGTAAGTTCAAGCTTCCAAACCCTTATAGAGCATAATAGGTTTCAACTTAAGAAGGATCATGTAGCCTCTTATGGATCGAATTAGGCTTAAACTTAAGTTTGAGCCTCTCTTGCTCCAACATGAGTTTGAGTCTTGACCCTTCATATGAGTAGTAGAAAGAGAGCATAACTTATGTTCAAGCCTCTAGCCTCTTATGGATTAAAAAGGCCTCGAACTTAAGATGGAACATATCTTGCTTTAACTTGAGTTTGAACCTTTACCCTTCATATAAGGTAGAACAAGGCTCGAGCTTAAGTGTGTACGTGATGTATATATGTATGTATGTGTGTATGTATTTGCATATATATATATATATATATATATATATATATATACATATATATATATATATATATATATATATATATATATATATATATATATATATATATATATATATATATATGTGTGTGTGTGTGTGCATGTATGCATGTATATATATATATATATATATATATATATATATATATATATATATATATATATATATATATGTGGGCGTGTGTGTACGTATGTATACGTGTGTGTGAATTTGTATGTTTTTGTATGTATGTATGCACATGTAAATGTATATGTTTATATGTGTGTGTACATAATCCATGTCTGCAAGAATCTGTTCTTGGTGTGGCTTATACTTTTGTATGTCGCTGATGAGTTTGCAAAACAAACGACGGGCTAGAAATAAGCACAAAAAGTTTTCGTGTGAAATTTTTGCCAAAGCACATTGTACAAAATTCCAAACAAGGATGAGTATATCTTGGATCGGAGAGTAGTGTGTGTCAAGTTGAAGATGGGTTCGAATAGTGAAGTGTGGAAAGTATTTGCTCGCAAAGACAATTCAACTCAATCTTTTCTAGGAGAGAGCAAAAACATTATGATTATGCCAGTTCTGATCCATTTTTGGAGTTCCATGGTGTCCAATATAGATTGCCAATGGGCTGAGAACACTTTTGGATTTGAAAGGTTTTCCATGAAGCTTTTCATGTACAAACACCACTGATGAGAGCAAAAGACTAAGCCAACGAAGTGGATGGAAAACGGTACTAACCGAATATTGCACATGGCTGCTATGTAGAATCGGAGTTCTTGGTGATTGAAGAAGAAACGAAGCACAAGTCCTTGAAGGAGTACGCTTCTTGTTAGCATGCATGTTACTCTGACACATGAGTTGAAGGCATAGCATGGAGTAAGTAGGTTCATAATGAAGATAAGATGGGGAGCCATATCAAGAGGAGGTCATGAACAAAGGAATGTATTTAGATCGAGCCTAGATGCACTTAGCCAAACACTCATAGATGTATCCATTTGCCAAACCTTCTCCTCTCTTCAACCTTCTCCTCTATCTTCTCTTCTTTCTCTCACTCTCTCCTTCTCATCCTACTCTCTCCTCTTCCACTCTCTTCGGCCTTCTTCTTTGTTGGAAAATTAACCTTCTACAAGGGGGTTGCACATGCTTGATAAAAATTACATAACTCTCAAAAGTCAACCTTCATTAAATCAACTCATGAAAATGGGAAAAAATGATCAAAATTGACAACTCAAGCAGATTACATATTTGGAAAGTACTCTTCAAGAGGAATTCAATTACATATAATACATAACATTTGGAGTAGATTTTTAGGGTCGAAACCCAAAGGTCAAAGATCAATCGTTTTTTTTTAAAGTCAAATCCATCTTGACACATGGAAACATAAAATGTTCTTAATCCAACAAATATAATCTAATAATGTAAAAGTTAATTAACATTCTTCTTAGGTCACTAATGAAAAAAATCTGAAACCCTAAAAAGCATATGCACCAGAAATTGATGAGAAAAGTATCTTTTTTCCTTTTTGTGGTTGTTTTTTTGTTCACAACAAATTCTTATATAAAGACTAAAATTGTTTGCACCATTGATCGATTCTAGGAGAGCAAGACTAGAGATAGCTAGGAGGATGTTTGCTTCAACCATGAAGGAGTGAAGTTAGGGCTCCTTCATCTTCAACAAGGAGGACAAGAGCAAGGGTTCTGCCTTCCTCATCCATCTTAAGATGGGTAGAAGTTTGAAACTTATCTATACTTGGAGGAGATCATCTTCATGTTCTGGAGATTATGAAGTTATTGAAAAGGGAAGCAACAAGAGAATTTTTCATGCATATCCATATGCTTCTTTGTAATTTTCATGTACATATTTGGAATGTATGGCAAATATGTGATGTTTCACTCCTTTATCTCTATCATAATCTTATTCTCCATAGTGTCTCTATATTGATTGAGGGCACTTGACATCCTCTTCTCTTTCCCTCTCCTTTCTTTCCCTTATAAGGTTTCCCTTAAGCCCTTCTTTTCTCCTTTCTTTTCTTTCTCAAACCCTCTCCTTCTCTTCTAATTCTTTTCTCTTGCCCTCTCTTCAACACTCTCTTCTTCATTTTCTCTCTTCTCATCCTCCTCCCTTGTCTTCATCTTCCTTCACTTCTCGTCTCCTTCTCCTTAATTCCTTTCCCTTTCCTTCTTTCAAGTCATCCTCTCCTATAACCTAGTCCTCTTCCCTTTCTTTCTTATCATCCTCCTTTTCCTTTCTTTTCCTCTTCCTTTCTCCTTTCCCTTATCCATTTTCGCTTGTGCCCTTCTCTTCTTTCTCTTACCCTCTCCTTCTCTTCCTATTCTCTTTTCCTCCCCTCTCTTCAACCTTCTCTTCCCTTTCTCTTTTTTCCTCCTTCCTTCTCCTTTCTCTTCCTTACTTCTCTTCTCCTTCTCCTTGAGCGCTTTCTCTCTCATACTTTCCCCTTTCTCTTTTGCTTATTGATTTATTTTTTTTTTAGTTTATATTTTTTCCTCTATTCAGACTTCTCATCTTCCTCATCTCTCTTATCCTCTTCCTTTAATGAAAAATACAATTTTTTTTCCTCCTAAGCCTCACACGTTCATATCCAAATCCCAAAGAGTCATGTATTTCCACTAGTTTGTACTACGTGAGTACACAAAACCCGTTTTTCATTCTCATAATCCTTCCTCTAGATCAAGATTTCATGCACATGCAAGAAATTACAATAGTGAAATTTTTTTATCTCAATATGATGTACATTTTGCAATCATTGATTTTTGCCATCGAAGTAATACAATTTTAGGAATTCGAGATTTCTATTTTTTCTATTGTGTAGATGTGGTTGTTCTTATCATGTTAAATGATTATTTGTTGGATCTTTTTTATGAGATAATTTTCTTTTCTAGGAGATCCATGCATGAATTTTATATTTAAAGCTATTATCTGGGTCTCACTCACTTGAAAAAATGGAAATTACTATTAAATCAAGTCATATGCTCTCATTTCTCACTTTTGTAACCAAGAAGAGCTAGAAGATCTCCTTGATCAAGAACATGAGAGAAAATAATGAAGAATAAAATACCTACATCCTCAATAGTAGAGCAGAGTGGAATTGTCCATTCTAGCATAGATCTTGATGCCTCTAGAAGGGGAGAAGAAGAAGAGAAGCTTCATGATGTAAGTGGTATTAAGGTATTGAATAATTTATCTTAAGAAGGTCCGAACTTGAACTTATCATTCTCTTATCTTATAAGAAGCCATTGAAGTGCACAAGTTTGCTAGAAGATCTAGTGGGGATCATGCATCTCTTGTTTGTGGCTCATCATTGACAAACTACATCAAAAAGTTGTCAAAGGATGATTTTGTTATCACTCATAAAGATTACACTCCTCGACGATGCTTCATGACTTGGTGCTTGAAGGTCTTGAACAAAGTTTTGTGTTTGTGTACAATCACACAAGGCACCAATTGTGTCATTTTGGTTACAAAATATCTAGTTGTAACTACTCCAATAGTTAAATTTAGAGGAAAGATTCTAGGATAGAAAGGTATTGCCATGGATCTTGGATTGCAAGACCCTAATGTAAGCTCTAAATCTGCATTAACCTATCAGTTACCACATTCCCTCCAAACGAGAAACAAAAATTTTTCAAAAATTGAAGGCAACTGAGAACTGATGTAAGCTTTGAATCAATAAATATGACTTTGTTATATGTTGTGTAATCCATTATGAGTTGGATAATGTCTTAACGTATAGAAATATGTTTCTTGTGATTGTGAGGACTTTTTAAATCTCTTTGGCATATTACTAACATATGTGTAGATCCTATTCACTTATCCAATCCAACACACTCTGTATGCAAATTAATGCTTGCTTAAATCCATTTCTGAGCACTTTCAAGGCTTATGTGCTAAAACACCCCCAACCATAGAAACACAGGATTGAACCCTATAACGATTCTGCAAGGCCTTTTCTTAGGGTTTTGTGGTTGTGGATTTTTGGCACTTTGAAGCATAGGAAAGAGTTGCATAATCATAAAATGTGGATATTCAAAGAGAATGAGTCCATGAAGTACTAATATAAACCCTAAGCACCCTATATGTAATCCTTCAACACTTATGTAGGCCTACACTTGGAAGCATCCTCGAGCTACCTAAACTATATATCTTGCCTTTCCATGGCTAAAGCTAAGAAACCCCCAGACATAGAAACACACATTTAGCCCATGTGAACATTTTGCAAGGCATTGTCCTCTATCTTTGTGGTTGGGGTTTTTGAGCTTTATTAAGCCATGGAGAGACTTACTTGAGCATACTTTATCAAGTTTTAAAGAGAATAAAGAAATGAAAGATAAAATTAACTTCTCTCTTTTTAAAACTTAGCTACAAGATATTAAGGGGAGAGAGAGAGAGAGAGAATAGACAATATAGGATACGAAAAAACATTTCTATCATTCAATACTTTTTACTCAAAAGATACTAGTTACAAAGTTCATGGGTTATTTCCTCTTATTCCTCTAGCTAGCTCAATAACTTTGGGTTATGTGGTTACTCTCTTCCCATGGATAGCACATAGGTTGGCATCTTCAAGGATGGAGATCAGCTAGTCCTCTGTAACCTCTTGGAGTGCCTCAAGTGCTATTGCTTGTATCTGTAGACTTTCACAATAGCTTTATTACTTCCTTTAACACTCTTGCAAATTCTCTTTGTGGTATGCAAAGTTTGACTATTTTTTTGTACTAACTTTTCTCTGCAAATGCTCTATAATGCCTTCAACATCTTTGTGGGTCTCTTGCATTGGGAGGAATGTTAGGTTGTAGTCATTGAGGTCTCCAATGTGGTTGATAACTCTTTTATTTTATGTACATGCTTTGAAGTTCCACCTTCATCTTCCACATTTTGTTGACGATTTGTGTGGTGGATTTGATCCCTTTCCTCCTCTATTGGTATCTCGCCTTCTCATTGGGAAAGTGTCTTGCTTGCATGTGTTACCCTTGTTAGAATATGCATCTCATTCCATGGTAGCTGAGTGTAGCTTTATTCATGAGGTGATGTTTCTTGATTGGAATTAGAATCTGATAGAACAATTCTCCTCAATGGTTGTTTGGGCCTAACTTGAAGGATGTCGTCTATGGTGGTAGAGCATTTGAATTTGATTTCGAATGTCCTTGGGACCAAGCCTTTTGTTTATTTTTCACTTTTTGTTCTCGTTATGGATTTCTCCTAGATGGTGTGTCATCATGTGAGAAATACCTAGAACTGATCCAGGAAGCACTTTGAGGTCTCTTGTGGGGTGATATCCATGGTGGGCATTGAGTTCCTTGCACATGGCTAGGATAGACCACGTGGTCTTTCCTTGGAGTCTACTTGGTGCAAGCCATTATCTCAAGTTGTAAAGTATGAAATGGAGTGAGTTCTCTCTAGTTATAGAGTTTGTTTTGAAGCTATCTATTCATACTAGAATGGACAAAAACTAGTTTAGAAGCACATAGGAAATAATAATACAAAGAATAACATATTGAAACCAAGATTATATACAACCCTATGATTTACCACTTTATGTAGTACTATGGATTCACTTTATTTCCATTATGAACCCTCTCATCATCTTCTAGCATGCCACTGAGAATGATGTACACATCCTATTGATGACTTGCATTTGTCACTAGAAATGTTGTGTTGTATCTTCATGTAACTTTAGCTAAATTGACTCCCTTTCTCATTCCATAGCAAACATTTGTGACAATGTATTGTTGTAAAACCAATTGAACATCTCTTGCATATAGTTTGAATGCATTGTACCACCACCATGTTCTGTGTTTCTGAAGTACACACCTCTAGACTTCTAATAAGAATTCTCCATGCCTTGGGTACATTCTAAAACAGTAAGTGCAACAAACAATCTGAAAGATCAAGTAGAATTACAATGTAGTGTGTAAGATTTCTCTCTCCCCAAGATATGGTGAAAAACTACATGAAATCCACTAATCTATCTTGAAACAATTGACATTGACTATCAGTAGAGCTAGTAAGACCCATTAAACCTAACAACTTATCTAAGCACGGACAAACCTTCTTTGACTTATTAAAAAGTTCAACTTGAGAATCAATGTCTTTTGTGATCATGCATAAGTCCTTCCATAGCTCATAGTGTTCATTATTTTGAGTGCTAGTACCTCTTCAAAAAAAACATCTTCCCTTATTCCCTATCATTGGCACTTGTTCTAAACTATCTTGAGGCTCCATAAATTTCTTAACAACTAGAGTTACATTTCCACCATGACAACCAATTGAATTAAGGGGCCCCTCTAATGTTTTTAAATCTTGTACAAATTTACCAACTCACCTCATTGGAAGTGCATATTCTATATGTAGAGTAAATAGTCCATCAACAATTCTCATGAAGGCATGAAGGTGCAAAAGTGAGCATTAACTAAAGGAAATGAAAAAATGGGATTCCAATCCTTATTTTCGTTATCACAATTAGGTGTACCTAAAATTGGACACCTCATTAAAGGTATATCCCATTCACTCGATGGATATGGATCTAGGTCATCATCTAAATCATGTGTGTTGTTTTGTTTTCTCTTTGTTAGTTTATAACCTCCTGTGCAATATGGACAAGGATAGAGAGGAAATGCACCCATTTTGCAGCCTAACATGCATTTGATAGTCCTTAAATCTCCACCCAAGTTTGGGTCTACCTCAAAATCACCTAGACCTTCCACATTGAGTTTTGCACCATTACTTTGAGAGGGTATCACCTTTTTTTATCCATGAGGTACTACTTAAATCCATGAAAGAACATCATTGGATTCCTTAGGTACTTCAATAGCACCTAAGTACCATATATCTTTCTTCGCTTGAGCACTATATGTAAAGTGATGGGTAGAGTTTTCACTTTCATCACTAATGGCATGTGGCATAGCTTCAATCATGAGTGTCACACTAAGTCTCTCTATACATCATGCCTTTATGATTTGACATTCTTCGAGCTTCAATATAGACTTGAGCTTGGAGTCACAATATACATCAAATTACCAAAGTATATAAATAAAAATACAATGAATATCATTATAACAAGATTGGATATACCTTGAATTGCGGATTTGAAAAATTGAACCATTGCTCTCTAAATCCTCTCCAAATTGAGAAATATGTTGTTGTACTTTGTGTAGGAGAACCCTTTTTTAGCTGAAGTTTTCAACTCTTTCTAAGATCTACGATAAATGGATGTAGGCATAATATCTTTTATATGCAACTAATGGCCAAGAGTACTATCTACATCCTTATTGTTCATCTTCTTCTTTAAACATACCTTGTAAGGGCATGGAAAAATAATTTGCAAAATACCTTTGTTTCGTACTGCTTTCTTCAAAAGACTATACAATGCATAGTACCCTCAAGTACCAATATCTACTTTATCACAAAAATCCTCTTAATTTCTTGAAAAATCTTTAATCACTTTCATTGTGATGTGATTTATTATTAGTGAATCCAAAATAGTAATCACATGTTTGTTGCTCAAACAAGGATTCGACAACTTGAATTCCTCCTTTAGTGTTGGCGAAACATTCACATCTTCAAAAAATGACCTATGCAATACGAAAATCCATCCAAAACTATTGTAAGATAAATAAATAAGTGAAACACAAGCCTAAGTCCAAAAATACATCGCTTTCATGCTCCACCACTAGTTCAAAGAGCTTCACGTGTAGTCCCTTTTACTTGTGTTAGATTGGCTTTTAACATTGTAATTTTGCTCATCTTTTCTTCCACATCTTGTTGGAGTATAGTATAGTGCTCTTTCAAAGATTTGGAAACATTTTCTAAAGTTTCTATCTTCAAATGGTTGTGATGACATAGTTGCATCCAGTATTTTGCAATAGATGTTGAATGTCTAGAGAATCACTTGTAATAACCTAATAAACCAACTTCACGACTACTAAGGTATCATAGAAACCTGGAGATTCTATGGAATACAGGATGAAAATTAGAAATTCTATCTAGGGCATAAAATTCACCATTGACCCAAAGATCACTATTCATCTCTCTAGCTACAAATTGTTCAATTTGAGAATCTTTTTCATTGCTATTTCTAGTGGTTGGCAGAAAACTATGTTGGAACATGAACATGTACACTTGATGAATGAGGAGCACTCACATGTGCTTATCTCATCTTTGTTATACATGTGAGCACCACAATGATAAAAAACTTGAGCACTATTATAGCAAGAAACACAAAGAAGGATGGATTGGCTTGTATAGTAGTTATATTGCACATAAAGAGTGTTGTTTTTGGTTTGTGGATAGGTCAAAATGTTCTTTTCTAATGTTTAAGAGTGAAATCAATTCTTTTTTGAAAAATTCATATTTTGGGGCAACCAAAGTTATGGGTTTTATGGCATTCTAGCATATGCATAGAAATCAGGGCCATTTGGAATAAAGAATACTTGAATTTAGAAAAGCTTTTTTTTATATCCACATATATGGACAGATTTGATGATGTGGAAAGTGAGTTCTCTTTATATCTTTGTGTAGAAGAGAGATATGATCCCCTCATAGGCTAAAAAAAGCCTATTTCAACCTACTAAAAGTTGTTCTATTGAACGCACTTTGGCCCATTAAGAATTATTTTTTAAACGAGTGAAGCTCCTAATCAACAATGCATGATGACTTATTTTATCAGGGTTACTTTTATGTAAATTGTACACTCACAAACTTTTGAGGATGCTTCAAAAGAGGATCTTTTTGAAAAGGAATTAGAGAAGAGTTTCTTTGGGTCCTCTGATAAGATTACCAACTTATGCAACCATATATTTTAAACATCAGAGTAAGAATATACTAGAAGCCCCAAAGGAAGTTGTAAATAAGAGGAAAGCTATGATTGATGTCTCATAATCATAGCAAGGGATGATTGAACCATACCCTTATAGACATGATTTGGAAGTAATCCTCATCCATGGCTTTTGGGCCTAGTGGTTAGCCCATCACACTCCTACCTAGGAGGTTGCGAGTTCAATTCCTCACATTGGTATCAAAGCCTAGTTGAGGAACTTGAGCTAGATGCAGGTAAGGGGCCTCATTTGATGGGCACTTGGAAAAAGTGCTTGTCCTTGCTAAGTGTGAAATTGGCCTTAGATGAAGGTGCATGGGCATTTGGGCACCCAAAGAGGGTGGGATGGGTCCAAATCTGGTCCAATCAGTAGAGTTTGAGGTTAGTGGAAGTGCTCATGAATGGAAAGTGGATCCAAGAGAGTCAAAAGGGTCCACAAGTGAGCATTGAGGGCAATGCCTAGTCTAAGGGAAAACGAATGTCACATAATCCTAGTAGGGGATGGAAGAACCATACCCTTAGAGAGAGGATTAAAAAGTAATCCTCATCCATGGCTTTGGGTGTTAGTGGTTAGCCCATCATAATCCTAGTTATGAGGTTGTGAGTTCAATTCCTCACAATTGAGTTTGTATATGACATTATGTCAAATGAAAGACAAATATATACGAAGATTCAATAAGTATATAGTAGAAGACAATGAATTTGAAGACTTAAAATACAAAAATTATAGAGATTGATGAGGGCATCAAAATCTCTAGGATGGGAAGGATATTCAACGAAGATTTAAGGAGAAATCTCACTAGAACTTTGTATTTTCAATGGATTTCTTTGCAAATAACCACGAAAAGTAAGTATAGAAAGCTCTAATTTTTTTTTCAAAATCAAGAAAGCCCTTGTTGGGTTAACTTGGATCTATATACAAACTTGGATAGTCATTAGATGATTAAAGAAAGTAGTTTAGAAGCCTTGAAGTTGAGAACATTAGCAAAAAATAGCTCATTTTCGGAAAAATATATAAGTAATTGATGAGAACATTTCGGAGACTTGAAAGTTGTTTGTATTCATTCGTTGAAAGTTGTTTGTATTCATTCGCTAATGAGAATAGAGATCCTCCCTTGGCTATCATCTTATTTGTTGTCTCGATTTCTTTGTGATATCCATTGTGTGGCTTTTTATGTGTTGTTTGGTTGAATCTTCACAAGAAGAATGAGTTAAGACTTGTGTGTGAATCATTTATGATTTCATCATTGAGTTTGGGAATAATTAAGTTTTTCTTTATATGCACATCATTAATAATCCCATTATCGACTATGTTCTAGGCCTTATTTTTATTTTGAGAATCTTTCACGTGTCTGCCAAATGCTGAAACCTCTTGTTTGAGCTGAATTACTATCTCTAGGGACAAATCTATTACCTTCTGAGATTGAGGCATGACTTAGAACAAGTAATGGTGATTGAAGTAAAATGGTGCACCATTAGACCACTATTTATATCCTAGGGTATGTGTATATACACACACGTACACACGCGCGCGCGCGCACACAGACACACACACGCACATATATATATATATATATATATATATATATATATATATATATATATATATATATATATATATATATATATATAAAAGAGTGGCAGCTACGTACAAGCATCTTCGCATGAAGAATGAAAAGGACAAACAATAGAAAACTTCAATTTGTAGATAATTATAATATGTATGCGTTTCACAATGGCCAAGCCATTCCCGCTGTAGCTTTGTGTGGTATTTTCTTAAAAGGAAGTTTGTCGAGAGCCTACTCTCCAAAGAAAATAGAAAGAAAAAATGTACAAGTGAAGATGCCTAGCACCCATGGGTTCCCTCAAATCTTACAAAGTAGGGGTTGCTTAAAAAGCTTGCTAGAACTAGAGAACATTACAAAGAAGGTTAATGACCCTTTTGTCCCCCTCGTGGGGGGCCATTTGAATTTAATCTTCTTGTTCTTGAAGAAGAACACTCTATCATGTCTAAATGGTGGGGATTTCTTACCATTGGAAATTCTTTTGCCTAAAAGGAAAAGAGATTTTTAGATTGACCATTCTTTAGGAGGGTTGTCAAATTTGGTAGCACTCCTCTCTTTCTAGATCTTCTAGAGGGTCTCACCTCCTATAGCATTCCACAATGCAGAAGAAAAACCCATTGCTTCATCAAGCAATGCTTGTTTCTAGTTGATCTATCCAATAGGATTCTCCTAAGGGCCCACTAGATTGACACTGACTTGGGGCACAAAAAGAAGAGGTTTCCCAAGCCTTCATTGCCGTTTAGGGAACATTTAGAGTTAGGAGGAGCACCACAAATTTTGTTAGCTTTTTCATTGGTCTAAATTCCCTATTGGAGTATTTGCCACATAAGAACTACTTTTTTTAATCTCGATGATGCCAAAGGGATTGGAACTTCAAATCCCACCTTAAATCCAACCAGTTCAAACTCCACCTCCTATTAAGCATGATATGAAAGTCTAGATTCTTCTTGAATCTCGAAATATTGTCAAGATTATTGTTGTTTGGCCATCTTAGATTCTCCAGCAAGGGGGGTTGTGCCCAATAAGGAGGCGAGTCACAAGGCAATCCCACAAGTTGAATCTGCTCTTCAATAGGCACCAATCTTTATAGTCCACTCTCCTAGTTGAGTCAATGTCCACAAATCTGTTCCATTGGCTTGTGTCTTGATTCCACAGGTGTTTCTATTAACAAAATCCTTTGTCCCAAGGCCTCCTACTTCTTGGAGGTTCCATGAATCAAGCCTTCAGGTTCCTTTGATGGGGAACCATCATGAGTCATTTTGTCTAATATTTGCCACCCATCTCCAATCTTCATTGATCTTGACATATTGTTTCATCTTGTTCCAATTCTTCAATAGAGCCAAGGCTTGTGGATCGAATGATCCAGCTTTCCCTAGTTATCATCATTTTTGGTGGTGAATCCATCCTCTTTGCTAGTGGTGCATCATTCTTGGTTATCTTAGTTGCAAATGAAATCCTCTACAGTTTTCCCATCATTGTGAGAGTCATAGAGATTCATTCCCCCTAGGTAATCCAAGTCATTGATCTCCTTCTCAAAATTACAAAAATGTTTGTTTTTAGAGTCCTAAGAGAGTAAATCTTCTCAATCTTACCCTTAGGACCTCTTATCCTCCTTTGTCTTGCTTCCATGAAGCCTTTTGGGTTCGTCTCCATGACTTGTGTTCCCTTCACTTTCTCAACATCCAAAGGATGATCTTCTCACATGCATGGGGCATCGCTTTGGGCATTGTAGCTTCTTTGATCCTCATCGCATTAGCCTCATCTAGATTTTGTTTGTTCTTATTGGACTTCTACCTTGTAGGGCAATCTTTAGTTTTGTGGCCCTAGAAACCATAGTGAAAGCAAGCATAAAATCTTTTGCTCAATGATCTTCTGTTCTCCAATGTCTACGGGAATTTTGGATGGGAGATCTTTTTTTAGGTTTGCTTCGACACAAATCTACAAGTGCCATCTTGCATTGAACAAGTTTCTTTGTGCTTTTACAGATAAAACCCCTAAGGCCATCTCTAGAGGAAAGGCACCGACCAATGGGAAAAACAATTTTGCTAACGAAACCATATAGGAACAAGGCCAAGTTTGGGAGTTGTATCTAGATTGGAAAGCGCAACAGTTTTGATCTATTTGGAACGAATTCAGGAAACTATTTAAAAAGGCACAATGTTGTTATCCATACTTGAAAAGTGTCGATCTACAAAGCTTGGAAGACCAATTTGTTATTTTCAAAAATCAAGAGCATGTACTTAGTAACCAAGGACTAACATGTGCTGACAATCAAGCCACAAGGGAACCACTCCTTACGAAACCATTGCTATAAGGATTCAAGAGGGAGTTTATGACAAAAGAAACTAACCTATAGGACATTTTCTTTTTAGGTCTTCCTTCTTTGAAAAAATATCCTCATTTGGAAAGGAGGCGAGTGGGCGTGTAACTCCGAAAAGCTCTAGAGAAGCCTCGCAGGTTTTGTTGTGAAGAAGCAAATACACATTGCTCACCACCAATGAGTGAAAGAACCTGACCATGAAAAGCAAAGTGGCCGATGAATAAAGAAATGCCTTGATAAACACAGATGCCTTTCTCAAAAAGATTTTTTTTTTTTAACAACACAATCCTTAAACTTCAACAATTTCTTCACGTTCTTAGTGAAAGAGGTGTTCACTTAAAATACCGTGTTCACTTACTTAAAATACCGTGTGCATAATTTCTTTGCAAACCTGAAAGGAAGGTGATGTGCATAGATTTACTGAAATATGCAGACCTTCGAATTTACTCTTCTTTTTTATGACTTGAAATTTTCGAATATGAATTTTTTTATTTGATTTTTTTTCCGAGTAAGGAAGAAATGGACTATCTTGATAAGCGAAGGAGGCAGCATTTGCCCCACCTTGAGCCAACACTATCGTAACTAACCATTCAAAACTTCGAAAGACCTTCGGAAACTCCACGCACCGTCTATCCCACGGAAGAAGTGAAAGTCTATTGTGACGGAGCCAAGAGCTCTATCCCCTCCTATGCCACGATGGGCCACTTAAGATTACACTTATGACTATTTTAAATCATTTAAATCAAACGCTTACTTAAGAACCCTGTTTTTTTCTTATGTTGCCCGGTTGGCCACATCATTTAAATCAAATGCTTCCTTAAAAACTCTATGTTTTTCTTATGTTGCCAAGTTGGCAACAACATTTGTCGCGATGGCCATAGGGTGTGTTGCGATGGCCACAATGTCTGTCGCAATAGTCCCTATCTAAGACACTCCTATCCAAGGGGAAACCCATTTTGGACCGAACCCATCAGGAGAAGGTCAAACATGAAGAAATACGACACTTTCCATTAGAGCAATCCAAACCAATGGGACAACCAATTTGGCCCAAAGGCCACTCGAATGCATAAGCGACTTAATCAACTTGACCTAAAAGCCTCTTGCATAGTGGAAGCAACTTAACATAGAGAATAAAGGGACCAGCACTAAATACAAGCCAACCCCACGGGATAAAATCATCAAGGCACCCAAACCTGGCATGAAGTGGATGGAAGATGTTCCCGTTATCGGATATCTACCCAGAGTCCGAGGGAGAACAAACTTTCCCAAGAACAGTGAGGAAGGGGAGGCTAAGCACACATGCCTATAGTGCTTCTTCACGTGAACATTGAAGGGCACTCCTGGCTGATCCATGGTTAAAGGGTGTTCATGAAACCTACTTCCTTTATAGTTGCACACAATTTCGTGTAGCACGAAAACCCACCCAAGCACTGAGAAGGGTTGGATAGAAAAACAAACTCTGACATAGTTACCCCCTTTCCAATAGACTTCTCATCCACGAGAAGTTCACCTACAAGTGCTATGATGAATCTTGTTTTTTATGTAGTTGAAAGTGTGACCTTTGGTGATGGCTTTTGAGACTCATCATGGTGTTCTTACTCTCAACATGGAATAGTGTCCTTGGTACCATGGGTTGTCATGCGAATGCATATCTAAGGGAAACTTTATTGTGCAAGAGAGGTGCGAACCTAACACCACTGGTTTGGATCAGAGCAAAGGGACCTAACTTAGAGAAGGGATGGCATGCCCCACCCATACTGCATTGGGACATGGCAAGCTCCACATGAGCCAAATCCTACATAAACCGGACCTCGTAGTTTGAGTTAAAGCACTTTACCTCCAAGTAGGCACAATGTGTTGCTTCAATTCCAAGAACTTCCAAGAAGATTCTATCGTCAAAGAGGCTAATGAGTCTCTCTAACTCAATTTGCAACTAGTCAGCCATATGCCCTTTGTGATCACATGGCAAAATGGGCCAATTCATACAAGGTAGGAAACCAAGTATCATACTAAGGCCCCAAGCCGATGTTGTGTAAAATTTTCTCCTTCTCGAGCAGATATGAAAATAAAGGTCCAAGCCTGATTTGTAGTAGGAGAGGGTTCTTTGCCACTTCACGCATGCCCTTTGGGTCCATTCCACTTTCCACAACTGTCAAGGTTCCACGAGCTATGTACTAAAATCACTGAACAAGGTAATCCCCATCTGAAGAGAAGGGGCCTATCGAAGGCCCACAACAATACATTCCAAAAACAGGTTGGGAGATGCCATACATCAATGTGATTGATGGCACGCACGATTTATAGCAATCAAATTGACTTACAATGCAATGAAGTGATGTATTGTACGAAATGGTTTATGCTAGCTAGAGAGACTAAATCCTTGGGACATACCCCTACCACAAAGGAACCTATGGGCAACGCCCAATCTTAGGCATGAACGAGACCATGTTTGCCAATCTACAACTCATATAGATGGGACATGAGGACTTATATACTCTTTGGCCACCCAAAAATGGTCCTATCGGTAGCCCACACTATGTTTACCTCAAGACACAGATGTGTAGCACATGATGCAGCTTACGTTCACGTTGACCAACATTACTTTGCCAATTGTGTCTCAGCCACAAAGGAATGTGCAAATTGCATCCAACTAAGGCATGGACGAGAGGGAAAAGGCGCACACCCATCAGGCAACCCCCATAATGGGCCTACGGTTAGCCCTCATTATGATATGCACAAGGCATGGACATGGAGTGCATATTACTGTTTAGAATCATGCCAATCCATTTACTTGAAAGGAATGGCCCGTCCATGAAGAAATGGGCTTATCAACTGCTCAAGCTACATTTTAGCTCAAGGCATAGACGTGAAGCGCATCATGCAACTAACATTCATATCCGCCAACTTTCGCACACTTGCCTTTCGCACACTTGCCTTGGCCTCGAAAGGAGTTGCAAGTCTAACTCACAGAATAGAACGAATAAGTGGACCACGTCCCAACCTGTTGGCCAACCTTCCTCTCACTTACTCTGCCCTTGAAAGCACCAGTGGGCACATCCTTCATGCAGCTTACTTACCTCGGCCTCGAAAGGACCAGTGGGCACAACCTTCAAGCCACTTACTTTCCTCAACCTCAAAGGAACCCATGGGCACAACCCATGAAACATGTATGGGAGTAGCATGTCACAACTCAATAGCCAACACCAACTCATTGACCTCGGGGACAAACCACAAAACAGCATGCATAGGAGGACCATGTTACAACCCAATTGGCAACCAACAACTCACTTTATCCTAGCCTCGTAGGGACCCACGGGCTCACCCCAACAAACGACTTGAATGAGAGGACCGTGTCCAACCCACCAACCAGCGAAGAGCTTACTTGCCCTTGCCTCGAAAGGACCGACATACACAACCCAACCAAATGACACAAATGGGGAGGAACATGTCCAAGTTCATCACCCAACCTTCAATACACTTGCCTGGGCCTTGAAGGGAACCCACAGACACAACTCACTAAAAATTGCATGAATGGGAGGACCATGCCCAACCTGAGGGCCAACCAACAAACTCACTTTCTCTAGCCTCGAAGGGATTCAAGGGCTCAATTCACGAAATGGAATGAATGAGAGGACCATGTGCAACCCGTTGGCCAACCTTCACACACTTGCCCTAGTTTCCAAAGGACACTAAACGACACAAACGAGAGGACCCCAAAGATCTTTTGAATCATACCAAGGAACATGTCCATGATCGGAGTGCATGATGCAATGCCGAAAAACGTATAACGAGGAGCTTTCCAACAAAAATGTATCTTTGCACTATATTTGACTCTCTCCCTCATCTTGGTGGAGCACAACAAAGCTGCCAGCTAATATCACTTCTAGTTTTTAGTCATAGAGAGCAAGGGACCCTCCCAATGGTATGCGACTTACATGCCCTCGCGGATTTAGTACACTACACCTAGCTTAGCTAACATGGCTACCTCACCTGCCTATGGAGGATCCTCCTCCCTCCTCATAAGGGAAAAGTGGTGGAAATGTTCACATCGGCCCAACCTTTGCGGGAAGTCAAACGAGAGAGGGTGGTCACAAAGCTCCAGCCCACAAACACAAGCCTGGGCAATATTTGTGCCTTACAAAGGATCCAAAAAAATTGGGGTGGTCTACCACATGAACCCCCTGAACCACACCACTTGTTCTTTCACAATCCATCCATTGCCAAAGTCCTTTGTCGACAGCCCATAAGGAACTGAACTGCACACATGTAATTCACATAAAAAAATTTCCCCAAAATGCTACCAAGTGCCCACTGTCCAAAACATAGAGCACTGGTGATGACCCACATAAAACAAAAAACATCTTCATGCCGTTTGGTCAACAGGGCTGTCCATGGAACCACCGATGATGAAAAATGCACCTGATCGAGAGCCTAAGATTTGATACCGAATGAGACACACCTATCCAAAGGGAGGCCCATCTTGGACTGAACCCTCAAGAAAAATGTGTAACCCAAATTAATATGGGGCACTTTCCCTTTAAGCAACCCAAATCGAAGGGACAACCAAGTTGGCCGAGAGGCCACTCGAATGTGGAAGTGACTTAACCAACTTGGCGTGAAGACCTCTTGCATAGTGGACGCAACTTAACACAAAGAATAAGGGGGTGGCCGTCCAAGAAAAACCAACCCCATGGGAGAAAACCAGCAAGGCACCCAAACTCGCCACTTTGTGGATAGGAAACATTTCCCTTACCGGGCATCTACACATGGTTTGAGGGACAATTGATGTTTCCAAGAATAGTGTGGAAGGGAAGGCTCATCACACATGCCTATAGTTCTTCTTTCATTGAACTTTGGAGGGCACTCCTTGATGATCCATAGTTCATAGGGGTCACAAAACCTACTCCCATTATAGTTGCAAAATTTGGCATAGGACAACCCATCCAAGCACCAAAAAAGATTGGATAAAAAAAAACACCTTGAGACTACATTTGGTTGCGATGGATAGTCTACATGATAGATGATGGACCCAAAGCAACACTGCTGATGGACCCTCTCATTGTCCAACACCCGATAGCTAACCAAAAGTAGCGATGCTCCTCTATTGGCAACAAAATTCTATGTGACACGATGGATGAGAATCTCAAACACTGCAACGACTAAAAGATTCCTATTGTTGGCAAATGTTGGATGTCACATGCTCTAAGCTCCATTCATCATTCTCATATCTCTCATTGTGCTTATTACTTTTTTTAAAAGAGGAAGTTTGGCCTTAACCTACTCTCCCACACTTTGATTAAAATAAAAGAAAACCAAAGTACAAGTGAACGGGCCCAGCACCCATGTGACCCCTCGAATCCCACAAAACAGGGGAAGAATGTACAAAGTTGGAGGGTTTTATAAAGGAGGTTGATAACCCCTTTGTCCCTTTCATGTGGGGCCCACTTGGCTTTAATCTTGTTGTTATTGAGGAAAAAAACGCTATGGTATATAGAATGTGGGGCTTCTTACAATTGGAAATTCTTTTGCCTAGAAGGGAAAGAGATTTCTCTATAGACCATTCTTTAGGAGGGTTTTCCATAATTGGAAGCACACCTCTATCTCCAGATCTTCAAGAGGCTCTCATCTCTTATAGCATTCCACAAAGATGAGGAGCAACCAATCGCCTCACCCAAAAGCGCTTGCTTCCAATTGATCTATTCCTATAGCAACAAGATTATTTCAAGAATCTACCTGATCGAGGCTGATTTGGGGCAGGAGAAGAAAATGTATCCTAATTCTTCAACAGTACAATGGCACCTCCCATGATAGAGCCCCACAAATTTTTTCTAGCCTTTCTATTGTTCTAGATTCTCCGGTGGAGGATTTGCCACATAAGCACTGACTTTTTTATCTCGATGAGGGGTGCTAGAGAGACATGAACTTCAGATCCCACGGCAAGCCCGTCCAAGTAAGACACCACTTCTTATTATGCTCGATATGATAGTCCAAATTCTCCTTGATTCAAGGAATTGTGTTCAAGCTATTACCATTGTGCCATTTGAGACCTTCGTGGTGGGGACACTCTTGAACGATGAGGAGGAAGGTTTTTGAGTGTTCCCAATTGATGCATGTACTATGCAAAAGCATCCATTCTTTGAAGTTCACTCTAATTTCTAGAATGATATCCTCAAATCTAATCCGCTGGCTAGATTCTTGATTCTAGAGGTGTTCCAATACTTAAAACCATTATTCTAGAGTTTTCTAGCTTTTTGGAGGTTCCACAACTCCATGCCTTTGATGCCCTTGACATGGAACCAAATCAAATCATTCTGTTGATACCTACCACCCATTTCCAATCTTCACTAATTTTAATGAATTGTTTGACCTAGTTCCAACTCTTCCATAGAGAGCAAACTAGACTCAAGCCTTTAGGTGATGCCAAAAGTGAGAAGAATAGAAGGGTGAGAAGGTCCAAGTTATTCCAACTTGAGTTACCCATAAGTGTAAGAGCATTCTTGTTCTTGAAGTTTAGCATGGCTCAAGGGGCCTCACTCTTACACAAAGATTTGATAAGCCATTTAGTAGTCAACTTGTCTATCATGCCCTAAATGTCCAGAATGCCCATAACCCCACAATCCTTTTGGCTAGTACAAGTAGTCTATTTAATTTTTGAAACACCACCTCTTTTGGGATCCCCCAACTAGAGAAAGTTTCTACAGATTTTTTTTTCCAATTCGAGAATCTCTTGATCCTTCATCTACAACAGGAGAGAAAGTAAATAGTCGATGAGATAAGGAATGTATTAGCTACCATGGCATGCCCCGCCAGGTTGATCTCCATATCTTTTGAGTAGGCCAACTTTTTATTGAGCTTAGAGAGGACCCAATTCCAATGTTGGTCTGTCAAAATGCCAAATCCCATTGGAATATCTAACACGTACAAGATTTGTCCCCTAAGGATCATTTGACAGCCCTAAACAACCAGAAATCAGGATGGAAGGCCGGTAATGGCTCTGAAAGCAGTTTTAGAGTGGTTTATTTTGGATCTTGAAGCCACTCAAAATGTATCTAGGCATCTCCAAAAGGTATCGATGTTGGTCATATCATTATGCACAAAGCCATTTGTGTTATCCACAAAAAGTCTCATGATCATTTGGCCATGATTGAGAGGGAGTGTAGACCTTGAATATGGCCTAAGTCCATATGATGCTTCACTAGGAAACTGAGATCCTCCATAGCAATAGAAAAAAGATAGGGGGCCAAAGGGCATCCTTGCATGATAGAGTGTTTTAGTCTGATAGTCTTTGACAAGTGGCCATTGATATCTATCTACGCTTATGCATTTCCTAGAAAGGTATAGATCATCTTAGTGAATTTCATACTGCAATCGAGGTCTTTGAGAGGTTGGAGAATGAAATCCCATTCAAGCCTATCATAGGCTTTGTCGAAGTCAGTCTTAACGAAGATAACATCTTGAGTAGACTCTTCAGTAAATCCAATACCTTCCCAAATATCACTAATGGCTTCTAGATGGACCTACCCTTGATGAACCCCTTTTGGTCCTCAACTATGTAAGTGTTAAGAGATTCAGTTGGCAATAACTTTAGCAAGAATCTTGTATCCCATTTGTAGCAACGTGATTAGGCCCCAATTCTCAATCTTGTTTTTGTTTCCTTTTTTGTGAAGAAGTTTGATGATGCATTTGTTTAGACATTCGAGCATTGTGTTGAAGGAAAATGCCTCTTATGAAACTAAACAGAGTGGAGTGGCCACCACCTATCTGAAGCTCTTGAAAAAAAAATTGGTTAGGCCATCAGGACTTGAGATTTTTCCATTAAAAAGCATGTGGATGAGTTCTAGAATTTTAGTGTCTAAGTGGGATCTTGAAGTAGAGTTTTCAAATTATGTGGGATTCTTGTTGATTTAACTCTAGAAATGGTCACCATGCAATCATGCCTATGGGTAAGAAGAGGCGTCAAAACCCCGAGGAGTTGAAAAAATGGTTGACAATCACTGAGCTATTTTCTTCTTCCATGTTGCATTTGACCACATTTATATCCATCAAGAAGGGGACAACCTCCTTTGATTGTTTCTTTTTTAGGAGGGCACACATCTCTTTAGTAAGTTTGTCAACCTTACCTACCCACCATTCTTTAAAGTATACCAATAAATTTCTCTTTTGAATTTCTTCCTCATATCTCAACAAGCCTCTGATTTTACATAGCCCCGTCTAGTATTGAGAGTTGCCTTTGTTTTCTTGCTCCTAAAGATGTCTGAGTCTCTAATAGATTTTCTCTCTTTGCATGCGACAAACATTTTGTATTGTCTTCTAGGTCCTGAATAGGATAAGATGAATCTTCATAACCCCGATCCTCAAACTTTTGGCCGGTGATGAGAGGTTGGTGATGGCTGAATTCCAAGCCTCAGCAATCTCCTATTGGATGGAGGAGAAGGAGAAGGAAGTCGCGCTGGCATGAAACTATGATGCTCTCTTCAGCTTGGTGAAAGGTTCGAAGGTGAGGAAAATTGGATAGTGATTCAACAGGGTAAGGTGAGAATGTTGGAATATGGCAGGTTTGCCCCACCTATGGGTTAACTCTGTGGGACAACTTTTTTTGAGCCTCTTGTTTCGCAAATCAATTCTCGATTGGAGGTTTTACCAAGAGAAACTAGTCTTTTCTTTAACCTACACAAGATCTGGTTGGAGTTTGATTTAATCCCAAGCATCTTTCTCCTGACCATCGATGGTTCTCACTCTACCTCCCTAGTGGTCCGAAGGAACCTCCACCATGTTGAAATCCCACCAAAGCACAACATTGTGGGAAAGAGAGACTAGAGAGCCCTAGGTGGAAATCCTCTCCATCTCCTAGTTGGGAGCATACATGGAAATAATGGTGAAATGCAAGGGGTCTATAAAGGATGCAACAATCCAACAATGATTCTGATCTTCAAGGGTGTTGACAAGACTATCAAACCAGAAGTTGTTAATTTCCATAGCTGCCGCACCAACCCCCCTCGCATGAGTAATGGAAATCTAGACATGAGTCAAAGAAATACATTTTAGTCTTCTCTAAAGGTACTCATCATAAATTTTAGTCTTTTGAATACAGATGAAGTCCAGGTTTAGGTTATTATCTCAAAACCATTGTCCAATAATAACCGCTCTTGAGGGGTCAGACAATCCCCTCACATTAAGCCATATGAAGCTCATTATTGAAGGTTAGCTTCTTTGCGGGGAGGAACCTTATGCATTTTCTTCTTTTTTTCTTCTCATCATCTCTTTTCTTTGAAGTGGAGGCATCCAAACAAAGGATCTTGCCCTTGAGGGGGCTCTTCCTATTGGAGTTAGATGTTTGTGGAAGCACGTGAACAACACAAGGAAGAAGGAGAAGTTTGGAGCATGACACACAAGACTGAATGTATTACCACTAAAATTTACTGTAAAGATAAGCATCCCATTAGGGCAAGAGGTGTATATACAAGCCAGGGGAAAACACCTTTTAAAGAGGGAAAAAAGTTCCTCGGTGGTCCTAGAGTGTTCACACACATCACTACCTAAATATATCAACAAATCCCCCCTGGGAGTGATGCAGTGAACAAAGAGTTGGCACTCATGTATAAGGAAGTGCCAAGCTATGTGGAATCAATCCACAAAAGGAAGTAAACCCAAAGCTTTGTAGAAAGCTTCAAACTTCTTCCTAGGCAGAGCCTTCATGAAAAGGTCAGCAATGTTCTCCCATGTGCGCACATATGCCAAGCTGATCTCCCTAGCAGATAACCTCTCCCACACATAATGAAAATGCACTTCAATGTGCTTAGTGCAAGCATGGAACATAGGGTTCCTCGCAACTACGAATGCGCTCTGATCGTCAGTGAAGATGGTGGTGGTAGAAGACTCATCAACACCCAAATCAGCCATGAGGCATGTGAGCCACACACACTCAACAATCGGTGTGAAAGCTTCCCTATAATCAGCCTCACAATTGGAAGTGGCCAGAATAGGCTGCTTCTTGATCAAACAAGATATACATGAGCTACCAAGCATGAATCAAAAGCCATTATTGGACACACCAGTGTCATAGCAACTAGCCCAATCACTATAAGAAAAAGCATGCAAATCTAGTGGTAGTGATCCCCCCTTGGGATAAAAGAATCCAAGTAGTCAAGTACCACTCAAGTAGCAAAAGATGCGCTTAATTGCCTGCCAATGCTTGACACCTGGTCAATGCATAAACCTCCTTATCTATGAGACAAAAAACTAAATATCTAGCCAAGTAATGCATAAGTAAATCAAGCGTCCAACAACATGCTGATAGAGAATAGCATCAAGTGCATCTCCAACATCATGAAGACTCAATCGTAAACCTGTCTCCATAGGAGTGGCAATAGGCTGATAGTCTTCAAGGCCAAAATGCTGCAATAATGTGTCAATATATTTTGTTTGACACAAAGAAATTCCACCATCAACTTCCATAAATTGAATGCCCAAATATAAGTTATGCAAATGCCCCAAATCAGACATGCCAAATGAGGCATGCAAATCAGCCTTAAAATTAGCAATATGCATGTCATAAGGACCAGTGAGTAGCATGTCATCAAGATACACAAAAATGATTAGAAGCACATCATTAGCACACTTAGCACACAAGGTGATTTCAGTTGGATTGTTCTCAAAACCATGTGCAATGAGATAGGCATGTATCTTTTCATACCAAGCACATGGTGCTTGCTTTAAACCATATAATGCCTTCTTTAACCTGCACACTTGGTTTTCATGCCCTTTCTGCACAGAGCCACAGGGCTAAAAAACATACACTTCTTCATGCAAGTCATCATCTACAAATGCAACTTTAATATCCAACTGATGTACATTCCAACCATGATGGGCTACAAGTGCACAGATGCTACAAACAGTAGTCATATGGCATGTGGGAGCAAAGGTCTCATTAAAATCAATGCCTTTTTCGTGTGCATAACCCTTTGCAACAAGCATAGCCTTATACTTGTCAATTGTTCCATCAGGCTAATAGTTCAGCTTGTAAACCCACTTAGTGCCAGTGGCCTTCTTGGTAGGAGGTAAGTCACATAAAGACTAGGTACCATTTTTCATTATAGCATCTTATTCAGATTGTATAGTGGCCATACAATTTTGTTGAATTTTGTGCTTCATCAAATGATATAGGCTCATTCTCATCACACAGACTAGACATAGCCATAACATAGCGATCTGATGCAAAAGAGGTGCTACGAGAGCCTAAATGAGTACAGTATGGAAAAGGTGCATCTAATTTGCTATCATGCAAAGTCTGCACTAGCAATTTTGGCATAGTTTCTGCTTGCTGAATATCAACTCTCTCATCAACGAGTGCATCATGTAAATTTGCATCAGAAATGGAATGATTTGCATCATCAAATGAAACCTACAAAGGTTGAAAACTTGCCTCATTAGGACCAGCATTGGACTCCACCTATAAAAAGAGGCAGCAAAGTATCATACATGTCCTTCGAGCTAACAGATGTCTCCTTAGTACATGAAAGTAAGGGTTGAATAGCATCTTCCACAAAAACAACATCATGGCTAACTAGAATGTATTTTAAGATGTGGATGATACAGACGATAGCCTTTGCTTTCAGAATTGTACCTAATACATACACTTTATTCCTTTATCATCCAATTTTCTACAACATTGTTGAGGCACTAATGCATATGCCAAACAACCAAAAACACGCAGATGTGCAACAGATGGCTTGCGACCATGCCAAGACTCATATGGAGTGATAGAGTGTAGCGCTTTAATGTGACACTTCTTAAGTACATATGCTACACACTCCCATAATAGGATAAGAGGAGTTGTTTGCACATGTAACAGTATTCCCTATAGGGGCGGGTTTGAGTGAAGAGAAGAAATTGTGCTACGAGGTAATATGTTTGGTTGCCTCATTATCAAAGTACCAAACATCTGAGTCTACTTAGACATGCATTTCTCATGAGAAGATGGGTGAAAACTTCAAACAATAGTAAACACCCCTTCTTCATCCCGCACAAGATTAGTAGACTCTCTTTTCGGTGTAGAGGCCTCTACAACAACCATTCGGGCCTCTTTGTTCTTTGCCTCTTTAGCACCCAGCTTTGGACAACTCTTAATGACATGATCATTTTCTTTATAGTATTTGCAAAACAATTTCTACTTCTCTGATTTCTTCTCATCTTTGTCTTCCTTCTTTGATTTTGTAGAATTAGCAGAATTCTGCTTACTAGTAGAAGAGCTCCATTTTCCTTTGCCCTTCTTACTAGCCAGGAAAGCTTGATCTGCAACATGCATAATAGACCTGTTCTACTTAGACTAATGTTCTTGCAATAGAACAAAAACTAACTCTTCAAATGTTAAGGTGTTTGGATTGCCTTTGATCATCAAACGAAGAGTAGAAGCAAAAATCTGATATGAGTCGGGAAAACCATTCAGAACAGTCTACACAAGTGAAATGTCAAGGACTTTATCAAGAGAAATCAAGTGTTTCTTGAAATCCTTAATCTTTATTAGAAAATTTTCCATAGAATCACCTTCATTCATGTGCTCACTCTCCAACTGTTTTTAGAGGCAAGCAACACGTGCCTCATTCCTAGCCTGGTACAATGTGGTAAGTGTATCCAAAGCATCCTTAGTTGTTTTGCAAGAGCGAATGTGAGGAATAATAGCACATTTTACAGAGAAAGCTATCAATGCATGTGCCTGAGCATCTCTACCATCCCAATGAATTTGCTCTACAGTAGGTGCAACAGAAACAACAACATGAACATGAATTTATAGAATATCACCATATTCGACACCATCTACATCAGCTTTAGCACCTATATTCGTAGGTGTAAGAGGACGTCTTTCAACACCGTGCACAATATTCCATAGCCTTTTCTGACCAATACATGATGCATCATATAAGCCCACAACGGATAATTCATACCATCCAACTTATCCTCAATGGCTAACATACGGAATACATCACTACTTTCAGCCATGGCCATTGACAAAAATATCTTGATGCAAAAAAATGACTGCATCTGAAAACATTGAAGAGAACTACGGAGAAAAGTTCTGCTAGACCTCTAGTAGACTTTGAGATGCTTATAATTTCCTAATTGTACCTTCACTAGAGGGACTCCTCTCAGTTGCCTCCTTGGGGCTTCTTTTCCTTCTTCGTCTTATTTCCATGAACCCTTCTGAATCTGTCACCAAAGTTTCGTTATCTTTCCCAGCGTTTAGAGGATGACCTTGAGTCCTCACTTGGCTCTTTGTAGCATAGGTTGCTTCTTGGTTTTCCTTATTCTTAGAGGAGTTCTTCTTCGACGAACACTCTTTTATCCTATGTCCTTGAAGCCTGCAGTGAAAGCATGCGTTTGGTAAATTCTTGTATATGATCTCTTGCTCCCATGCGTCTCCTTCATCGATGTCTATGGAAATCTTTATAGGAAGAATCTTATTTAGATGTGTTTCCATGCAAATTTGTGGGTGGTATCTCGCATTGAATGAATGTTTCACGCCTTCATAGTTGAGGCCCCCGACATCCTCTCTCAAGGCTAACGGCTAACCAATAAGTGCCATAATTTCTCTTAAGAATCCGTACAAGAAAAAGTGCAGGTTAAGAAGCTCTACCCAAAATGGATAGTGAAGTGGTTTGAACTAATTAGGAACAAAGTGAGAGAACCAGTTAAAGAGACATAGGTTGAACTCCAAATCTCTTGCGATTGTTACTTGCTTTCAACGTATTCATCGATCATAACCATCCTTGCATTCTACTACTAGCCGCTCTCTCTCTCCCTCTCTCTTGATGTGGTATTTTCGAATTTGAAAGTTAAAAGTCAAACTAAATTTTCTGTTTTGAGGTTCGAAACATAATACGTGGAAGAACGGACTTCGAGCGAAAAAAGAACATGTGAACGCTCTATGAAATGGATATAATTTTTGGCAGTCTTTTAAATAATGGATGTAATAATCTTCTAAATTACTAGCGGAAAAGATTTAGGCTGGTTAATGGAGACGAGCTTCTTTTTTTAATGGATAACGAGCTTTAAACAATTAAAAGGTACAGTCTTCTCTTGAAGCGGGATGGTTTCAACCTGGAAATAAGGACTTGGTTATCCCCTGTAAAAGAGAGCTCATCAAGGCTTCTAAGCTCAGCATATGTGCTGTCAAAGAGGTGACCCCTGCGATTTCAGTCTGATTACTTGTTGTGAAAATAACAGAATTAACAGCTGGAAAAACAAATTGATGACTATGTATTCCTCCATTAGGTTTTACATGGCCTTTTCTCTGATGTAATCTTACTAGTCTGCTATGTCCGTTTACTTTCTTGTTCTTTGTTCCATAGTCTTCTGTTTTGCGCTTCCCGGTGGTGGAAAAACTTGAGGGCCTGCACCTTACATAGTTGTAACTTCTTTTCATTAATACAAATGTATTCTCTGTAAAAAAAAAAAAGAAAGCTTTCAATTCTGATGGGCTTTACAGAAATGAACATGAAAAATTCAACAGATTTAGAGAGAGGTAGACAAAAAGATTTCAATCTGTCATCTCCTTTATGACGGATCATCTTATTCGGAAGCTTGATGTTATTTAACACAAACACGTTCTACTTCTTCCTCGTAGGAATCCTAGAGATTTTTTATGAATCCTTGTGTGGGGGATTCCCAAAGCTTATAATGCATTTTGTTTTTGAGAATTATCTAGAAGGCTCCGAAACAATCAATCACCTTGCCTAGCAGCGCTTGGTTCTAGTTGATGAGCTAATGCAATTTGAGTATCTCGGGACTTAATTTCATCATGAAGCACTCTTTGGAGAGAATAAAAAGAGGTGCTGAACTTATTTTCTCCCACCCTAACACCTTTGGAGAGAACAAAAAGAGCTGCTGAATTTCTTCTCTCCCACCATAACACCATAATGCACTTTGAGTATCTCGGGACTTAATTTCATCATGAAGCACTGTTTGGAGAGAATAAAAAGAGGTGCTGAATTTCTTCTCCCCCACCATAACACCTTTTGCACTATGGAGGGGAGTGACAAATTTTGTTGCATCTAATGTTGATCCAAATATCATGATAGAGAATCTTCCATAAGAGGATGGTCTTTTTATTTTTTGCAATGAGTTGACATAATTCTTGTTGAGTTTCGAGTGAATTTTTAAGTTTATGTTAATTCTCAAAATATTGTTTAATTTGGTGTCAGTGTTCTACTTTATTCTTTTTGGGATGAGAAGCTTCTCCACTTAAAAAAAAAAAGTTTTTTTTTTTAATATAAAGGAAATTCGGCATTAGCCTACTCTCCCAGACTTGAATTAAATAAAAAAAAGTACAAGAGAAGGGGACTAGTGCCCACGGGACCCCCCAAATCCCACAAAGCAAAGGAATCTTTTACAGAGCTCAGATGACATTACAAAGAAGGTTAATTACCCTCTCATCACCCTCATGTGGGGCCCACTTGGGTTTAAGCTTGTTATCGATCAAAAGGAGTACTTGATGATGCCTAAAGGGGGGGGATTTTTTACAGTTGACAATCCTTTTGCCAAGGAGGAACAGCGATTTCTCAATTGACCACTCCTTGGGGGAGTCACCGAAGTTGAAAGCACATCTTTCCCGCCAGATTTTCCATAGAACCTCCCCTCTGATGGCGTTCCAGAGAGTCGCGGAGCAGCCGATCGCTTCTCCCAGCAGGGCTTGCTGCCAACTGAGACGTTTTTGAAGTCCAATTCTCTTTCCAACCACCTGCCAGAGTCTGTTGGAGTTGGGGCAGGTAAAGAAGATGTGTGAAACATCTTCGATAGACCGGTAGCAGCGTTTGCACCAGGGAGGGCTCCCACAAATTTTGATGGCCTTAAGGTTGGTCCAGATTCCATGATGAAGAATTTGCCATAAGAGGACAGACTTTTTGATTTCTATGAGGGGGTGCCAGATAGCCATGAACTTCATGTCCCACCGAAGCCGCCTCCATGACAGACACCACTTTTTGTTGAGGTTAACCTGATAGTCGCTCGTTTCTTTGATGTTCGGGATTTTTGATAGGCTATTCCCATTGTGCCATTTGAGACCAAGCGAGCTCGACATGTCGTGTCCCATGAGAAGGCGAGCTTTGTGTCGGTCCCAGGCGAGACATCTGCTTTGCAAAGTGTTCCATTCTTCATGCGAAATGTTGATGCTAGGGTCAATATCCTCAAAGTTGATCCAGCGGTTGGTGTCTTGTTTCCAGAGATGTTTCCATTTTTTGGAGCCTTTGTTCCATAGCTTCTTGGCATTTTGAATGTTCCAAGATTCCACACTCCGGATGCCATGGATCGGAAACCAGATAGAGTCGTTTTGTCTGATACCGGCAGCCCACTTCCAGTCTTCACTGATTCTTGTGAAGCTTTTGACTTTATTCCAACTCTTCCAAAGGGAGCACACCAGATTAGAGCCTTTCGGGAAGACGGGGATCGAGGAAAACAGCAAGGTCAAGATGTCAAGATTCTTCCAATTTGGGAAACCCATGAGCGCCAGCTCATTCTTGTTTCTGAAGATCAACTTGGCCCACGAGGCCTCCCCGTTGCACCAAGCCTTAATCATCCATTTGGCCGACAGTTTGTTAGCCATGCACCCAATGTCCAAGATACCAAGTCCCCCACTATCTCTATGGCTGGTGCAGATGGACCATTTGATTTTAGGCACCCCCCGCCTATTGTGGTCGCCCGTCCAAAGGAAGTTTCTACAAATACTATCCAGTTTGGACAGATCTTGCTCTTTCGGTCTCCAACAAGAAAGGAAATAAATGGTAGATGATAAGAGGAACGTGTTGATAACCATAGCACGACCAGCAAGATTGATTTGCATACCTCTCCAATAGTTAAGCTTGTTTTCGAGCTTGGCAAGCACCCAGTTCCACCGCTGTTCCATAGAGACGCCAAACCCGAAGGGAATCCCAAGAAGCCAAAAAATTTGGCCCTGCGGAATGATTTGACAGCCATGATCAATGAGAAGGTCGGGCTGTGACCCACCAATAGCTCTAAAGGCGGTCTTAGAGTGGTTGATTATGGAACCAGAGGCTTCACAAAAGGTAGCAAGACACTTCCAGAACGTCTCCAGGCTGGTACTATCATTATGAACAAAAGCGTTCATATCATCGGCAAAAAGTCTCATGGTGATCTGACTGTGGTCATGCGGCAAACGAAGGCCTTTAATGTTACCAGCTTCCACCTGATGCTCCACCAGCCTGCTAAGCCCTTCCGTGGCAATGGCAAAGAGAAGGGGAGCCAATGGGCACCCTTGTCTGATAGATCTTTTAAGTTTGATCACCTTTGAAAGTTTTCCATTAATGTTAATTTGGGTCGATGCGTTTCCGAGGAGGGTCGCGATCATCTTGGTGAATTTCTGACTACATCCAAGATCTTGTAGCGACTGTAGAATATAGTCCCATTCTAGCCTGTCGTAGGCTTTATCAAAGTCGATCTTGAGGAATACTACTTCTTGTTTAGACTCATTTGCAAATTCAAGTCCTTCCCAGATATCTATAATCGTTTCCAAAATTGACCTGCCTTTGATGAAACCTTTTTGGTCCTCGCTTAACCACGCTCTCAAGTGGCAAGAGATTCTGTTGGCAATGACTTTGGCGATGATCTTGTATCCTGTTTGGAGCATTGTAATGGGACGCCAGTTCTCTATTCTGTTCTTTTCCCCTTTTTTGTGTACTAACTTGATAATGCCATTGTTGAGACAAGAAGGAAGCGCGCCAAACTTGAGTGCCTCTTGCCAAACCAAGCGAAGAGGGGTGGCAACCACCAACTTGAAGGATTTAAAGAACTCATTAGTGAGCCCGTCGGGTCCCGGGCTTTTACCTGAAGGGAGGGCATCGATGACCTCAATGATTTCGGCTTCAGAGATAGAGGCATGAAGCAGAGAGTGGAGGTTGAGTGGTATCCTGTGGGGGGAAACCCTAGAAATGGCTGCCATACAGTCCCTTCTATGGTGGGAGAGGGGGTTTGAGGTCCCCAGGAGTCTCGTGAAGTGCCCTTCAATGATCCCAAAATTATCTTCTTCCGTATTGCATACATTACCATTTGCGTCTAGATCATGATAAGTCACGACAGATCATGATTAGATCCAGGAAGATGCTTGAGACTGTGCGGCGGGCCCGTAGAGAAAAAAAGTTTTTTAATTTTGTAGGAAGTTCGATCATTGAGATCTACACTTCCACATAAACATTAGCTTGAATTAATTTGAAACATTAGCTTGAATTAATTTGAAAGTATGATGAAAGGAGAAGCACACATCAGACACCCCGAATCGCACAAAGCATGCGTTATATGCCTAGCCACTACTAAGATACAAAGCTCGAAAGCCCGTTAATAGATACACTAAAAACAAATGGCTCCAAGGCCAGAGGAGATAACTGGTTTAAAATCCATAGACGGAAATCTCAAGAGTACCATAAAGAAGTTACATTAACACCGGGTCCGCACCATTCAAGTGGTGACGGATGTTCAACCACCGCCCATAAAAGTTGAACCCCCACTCCAACCTTCAGAGATAAATCCTTGCTCCCAATCTTAGTATCATACGCATGCATGACCGGAAACAGATTTATTGCCGATATACTTTGGTTAGTTTCTGAACTTCGACATGTCTCTAAAAGGCAATTTATTTGTGTTTTCGAACTCAACTGAATAACGTATAGGAGGACTCAGGACTCAGGAGACATAAAGAAATTTTCAATCAAAATCAATTTTTTGACCTTTTGGCACTCAACGAGAGAAAGGGTCACTTTTTTATGGAAAAGGAAACGTATTTGTCTCCGGCATCAAATGTTCACGTGGAGGCTGTAATCCAACAGTGTGGTCTTTTCTAAGTCAATTATACATCTTCGAGAATCTTTTTCTCCGGTCAGCAGCAATAGCTCTACAGGCTGAGTGATTAGCTTCTCTTGGGGAGGCTGAGTGATTAGCTTCTCTTGGGGGCTCTCGATTCAAGCCCCCTGGACTCGGATGAGAGGCTTCTCCGATTTGAAAAATAACTGTTTTGATTTTCAACGAAGATTGATCATTGAAATATATTCCTTCAAATTAGCTTGCATGAATTTGAAAGCATGATGAAAGAGGGGCACAGCACACATGGGATGATAGGATGCCCCGAATCCCAAAGAACAAGTGTTATATGACTAGCAATTATTAGGATAGAAAGCTTGAAAGCCCAGTAACATATGTACTGACCCAAAGCCAAGCTAATAAGTGGTTTGAAATTGATCGACCGAAGAGGTTGGATTAACATGTCACCATTCAGGGATGAGGGTTTATCTCTACCACCAACATTGAGAGATAAACCCTTGCTCCCAATCTTGGTTTCATGCGCATGCATGACCGGAAAGAGATTTATTGCCCATCGACTTTGGTCAGTTCTTGGACTTCATATTTCTCTAAACGGAAATTTATTTGTGTTTTTGAACTTAATTGCATGATGGATAGGAGGAATCACGTTTGACGAGACGTAAACAAATACTCATTTGTTAAACGCTCTTATTCTAACTGTCAGAAGTGCGTTTAAGCGATTCTTGGGTTCTTGGGAGTGGAAGGGGTCTGTTAGACAGAGGCCCTATACTTAGTTCCCAAACTAACCACTTACACACAACAATATACTGATGTTGAGAGCTCTATCAAGATTCTGTTGTACTTAGACATTAGAGTTCACGGTTTAGCTCAGCCAACATGTGCCACATACACTAAGGGGCTATATTGCATCTACACATAAACTCACTGAAAATACTAGAGACAAGAGTAATCGTCAACCTTTACCGAATGGGTACCACAATCCTACCAATGTCCGAAGTCACAGAGAGTCCAAGTGTTCAGATACACCGTAATGAAGGTTCAGTACGCAACCCAAGAACTGACAATCACACTGACCTTTTACCATAAAGCTATCTATGAGCAAGTGATATTGTTCACAAGAGCTTGATGGAGAGCCATGGTCTCCCCTTTCTAGGGGAGACGATAGATAGTAAGAGGAGTTAGCCATGCTACAACGAGGTAGGAAATGTAGATGAGGGGAGGCTTCGTGGTCCGTAGCACAAGGACATACGATCTCATTGTGGAAGACAGAGGAAAACCCTAGTCTCCAAAATACTTGGATCATCGAGCAACATTCAAAGAAGCACAAAAGAATTGGTTGAATGCCTAGCATCTGTTACAAATGAACAAAGCTCACCTAGCATCTGTTAGAAATGAACAAAGCTCAAGAGCTCACTCCTCAAGATAGGGTAGGGATGGCCCTCAAGCCAGTCGAGCAGAATAAATTAACGTACCACAATGTGCAGGGCACTTACCATCGATGGCAGACATCAATGAGAGCGGCCGAAGGCCTTTTTAACCTAAAGTGCATGAAGAATCAGTCCGAGGCTTGAATCCAGACTCAGCCTATTCAGTTATTGACGTTGGAGGGAGAAACAGATTCTCGAAGGAAGCATATCTGGCCACATGATGGATGGGATTAGAAGATCTATAATTGAGTTAGAAAGACCGACTGAATTGAGTCAAAAAATTGATTTTGATTGAAAATTTCTTTGTCTCCTGATTTGACCTTTTGGCGCTCAACGAGAGAAAGGGTCACTTTTTTATCGAAAAGGAAACGTATTTGTCTCCGGCATCAAATGTTCACGTGGAGGCTGTAATCCAACAGTGTGGTCTTTTCTAAGTCAATTATACATCTTCGAGAATCCTTTTCTCCGCTCAGCTGCAATATCTCTACAGGCTGAGTGATTAGCTTCTCTTGGGGAGGCTGAGTGATTAGCTTCTCTTGGGGGTTCTGGATTCAAGCCCCCTGGACTCGGATGAGAGGCTTCTCGGCTTTGAAAAATAACTGTTTTGATTTTCAACGAAGATTGATCATTGAAATATATTCCTTCAAATTAGCTTGCATGAATTTGAAAGTATGATGAAAGAGGGGCACAGCACACATGGGATGATAGGATGCCCCGAATCCCAAAGAACAAGTGTTATATGACTAGCAATTATTAGGATAGAAAGCTTGAAAGCCCAGTAACATATGCACTGACCCAAAGCCAAGCTAAATAAGTGGTTTGAAATTGATCGACCGAAGAGGTTGGATTAACATGTCACCATTCAGGGATGAGGGTTTATCTCTACCACCAACATTGAGAGATAAACCCTTGCTCCCAATCTTGGTTTCATGCGCATGCATGACCGGAAAGAGATTTATTGCCCATCGACTTTGGTCAGTTCTTGGACTTCATATTTCTCTAAAGAGAAATTTATTTGTGTTTTCGAACTCAATTGCATGACGGATAGGAGGAATCACGTCTGACGAGACGTAAACAAATACTCACTTGTTAAACGATGTTATTCTAACTGTCACAAGTGCGTTTAAGCGATTCTTGGGTTCTTGGGAGTGGAAGGGGTCTGTTAGACAGAGGCCCTATACTTAGTTCCCAAACTGACCACTTACACACAGCAATATACTGATGCAGAGAGCTCTATCAAGATTCTGTTGTACTTAGACATTACAGTTCACGGTTTAGCTCAGCCAACGTGTGCCACGTACACTAAGGGGCTATATTGCATCTACACATAAACTCACTGAAAATACCAGAGACAAGAGTAATCGTCAACCTTTACCGAATGGGTACCACAATCCTACCAATGTCCGAAGACACAGAGAATCCAAGTGTTCAGATACAACGTAATAAAGGTTCAGTACGCAACCCAAGAAATCCTACTGTAGCTTGAACTTTGCCGTATGAACTTGGACCTCGATACTAAGACAACTTGATACAGCCCGAATACCAGAAGAGCTACCACAACCACACAGACTTCGCCACACACTTGCAGAACATTCCAAGAAAAGAGAGAACACGATACCCGAACTAACTGATACTCACAACCGCAATGGATACCAACAGACAACAGACAAGACAAGACACAAATACACACAGAATACTCTGAAATTAGACAAGATACTCTGAATTAACCAACTCGACACACAGTAACGCTACAGACAAATCAGCCAGACAGACAGTTTGGTGATCTCTCGAACGTCCGTGAGCATCTCTTTTCATTGCTTTATAAAAGAATACAACCTGTCTGCGTAACAACGTTTTGCACGTGTGAAACAAGATTTCAGTTATACACTTCCAATCCGGCGGCCGCTAACACAGTCAATATCAATTTTCTGACTTTTGGCACATCAACGAGAGGGTCAGTTTTTTTGTTTTTTTCGTAAAGGAAACTTATTTGTCTCCGCATCAAATGTTGACGTGAAGGCTGTACCACACATTCCAATAGTGTCCTGCTGTTTTCTAGGACAAATCATACATTTTCTAAGTCAATTATATGCCAATACTTTCGTCTTTTCTAAGTCGAATGTATATTTGCTTCGAGATCCGATTAGCAGCAATAGTGCAATTTGATTCTTCTGGGATACTATTTAAAGGGCTAAAGAAAGGGTTTGAGATCCAAATGGTCAGGGTCAATCTTCACTCTTCTCAAGGAATAACTATGTCTGATGCAATGTTAGAAACTCTTGATCTCCCACTCTCTTCTCATCCTATTAAATGGCCTATCCATCCAAAATAAGGAAGACACTAGAAAAGGACAGTCCTAGATGAAGACAAGATAAGTCTTTCGAATTCGATAACCCTAAGGCCCAACGGCCCCCAAAGAGGCTAGATCAACATCCTGCCATCCAAGTGCTGAGGATTTTTTGGCTGCAACCAACCTTACCCAAAAAGAGCCAGGTAAACATCCCGCCATCCAAGTCGTGAGAATTGTTTGGCCACACCCCCAAGTGAAGGGCCAACCAGCGCAGATATTATTTGGTATCATGTTCATGTCAGGGAAGAGATGTATTGCCGACACTTTGGCGCTTCACCTAGAGAAATGGGCAGCCTTTGGACTTCGACATTTCTCTAAGGCAACATATTTGTCTTTCCTAACTTAATTGCATGACAGATAGGAGGAATCACGACCGAGTGGACATAAACAAATATTCAATCAAAATCAATTTTCTGGCTTTTTGGCCCTTCAGCAAGAGAAAGGTTTTTTGTTTTTTGCCTCTTGACTATACTTCTCCGAGAAGGAAATGTGTTTGTCTCCGGCAACAAATGTTCACGTGAAGGCTGTACCACACATTCCAATTCATGTCGGTCTTTCTAACTCAATTATAGATCTTCTAATCCCATCCATCATGTGGCCAGATATGCTTCCTTCGAGAATCTGTTTCTCCCTCCAACGTCAATAACTGAATAGGCTGAGTCTGGATTCAAGCCTCGGACTGATTCTTCATGCACTTTAGGTTAAAAAGGCCTTCGGCCGCTCTCATTGATGTCTGCCATCGATGGTAAGTGCCCTGCACATTGTGGTACGTTAATTTATTCTGCTCGACTGGCTTGAGGGCCATCCCTACCCTATCTTGAAGAGTGAGCTCTTGAGCTTTGTTCATTTCTAACAGATGCTAGGTGAGCTTTGTTCATTTGTAACAGATGCTAGGCATTCAACCAATTGCATTTCTAGATTGGCTCCAGAAAAACTGAGGAAAACATGTGTATGAAAGCTTATGTGCTTGCAAGTTTGACTTACTTTTTTATAAGTCATTTTCATTTATTTTAATGTCAGCAGCATTGCGAATGTAATGCGTTAAAGATGAGTCTTATGGCGAGATAAGGATTCTTTTTCTTCTCCTCTTTTTCTAGAAAAAATGACAAATATTCATGCAGGCAACACTAAGACTATTCAAACATGTCTGCGAGCACAATGAATTTATTCTCAGTTCCTCGTAATGTGAATCGAAGCTAGAAAATGGTCTTTGTGAATGTGCTTTGACATGTAGATCTACTATGGTCAGAAGCTTGGTTCTTGACATTCTTATTGTCAACATATGAGAGATCTTAGCACATGATGATGTAACTTTCATTCTCAATGTTTGTGTTCATCATCAATGACCTATGCACAAAATTGCTTCTCTATAGATTATTCTATGTGCTCACCTACTTGCATTCAATGATTACAATATTCAGACAAACATTATTTCCAACACATCGCTATTTGTTTCATACTATTGGGATTCACGAGCATCATATCATGAAGATTTTAAGAGAACAAAAATCTTGTGTTTAATGATTTCAAATGATGACCATGTTGCTGCTTTCATAGGAACATCAAATTATGTATGGTATTTTCACATAATCTTAGCAGAGGATGGTTGAACCATATCTTAAGAGAGAGGATTAGGAAGTAATCCTCATCCATGGTTTTTGGGGGCTAGTGGTTAGCCCATCATACTCCTAGCTAGGAGGTTGTGAGTTCAATTCTCAACATTGGTATCAAAGTCTAAGAAGTAGGCTTCCGTAAGGTGGATTGACCCAATGGCCTCTAAAAAGGGCGCTTGGGCACTCGAATATGTGAAATGCTACTAATGGAGAAGGTGCTGCTTTGAGAATTGTGTCGAACAAAGGTTGGAATGTATCCGTGAATTTGTATGTCTGATTGAGGCATATAAGGTAGGGTTGGAAGGCTCTCAAAATGGGTTTTCCAAATCAAGTGGGAACTTGGGAAGCACTTGAGCAGGGGAGATTCTGAAATTGATCAACAGAAGGAAGGCACATCGGCATTTGGGCACCAGAGAGAAGCCTGCTAGATAGGTCCACATACTGAAATTTGAGTCTAGCAGAGGTGCTCAACCGTGGGGACGGGCCCATGTTAGATGGAAGGATCCACGAGTGAGCATTGAGGGAAATGCTCAATCTAGGGGAAAACTAATGCCACATAACCCTAGAAAGGGATCGTTGAACTGTAGCTTAAGAGAGATTAGGAAGTAATCCTCATCCATGGATTTTGGGGCTAGTGGTTAGCCCATCATACTCCTAGATAGGAGGTTGTGAGTTCAATTCTCAAAAGGTATGATCATAGCACAAGTTAAATTTAATGTGGCCCTAATCTATTAGAAAGGGGCGATGGACCAAGCTTAGCGAGTGGAGATGTTCTACAGTTTTTGAAAAACCCACGATATACCTAGCGAACCGAATAGGTAAGAATCTTGAGCTCACATACTGACTAAAGAACTAGACGAGCTAGCAGCAAGCAAGTCTTGATTGAACTTTCCCAACCTACTGGTTATGGGAGGCATTGTAATTTCTTTGATGGATGTGATAACCTATTTTTTTGTATTTCCAGTAAAAAAATGAGGGATTTTGGGACTGTGTTTTCAAGCAAAGTGGATATTTTAACGGCAAAAATATCACAAAATTTTGCAAAGATCATGAGTTGGAAGCTCCATACCTCGAGGCTAGGCTTATCCCTATGAAGCAATTAGAACTCATGGAGAATTTTTTGTATGTGTCCAAAGTACATTTATGTGACTGACTCATGATAGAAGGCCAAACAAAATGGTTGCACTAAAATTGGACACTCACAAAGATGTTTGCACTTAAAGACACTGACAAGGTAACTCAAATGAAATTCTTAAAATGGATCCATAAGGCTAAAGACAAATCTATGTTAGAAACCAAGAGGGAATTTGATCATCAATTTAATGACCTATTGAAATATGATAAGAAATTTGTAGAGTATGAGAAGGTATTTTTAATCCTATGGGCAATAGATATGAAAGCTCATGAGTAACTTGTTTCCCTATTGCAGGATATGTAAACGGAATCCGACCTTACAAGACAGTAGGATAATTTTGAAGAAGCAATTAAGAGGTATATAAAGAAACAAAGAACCATGGCAAAGTCTATCCAAGATTGGCATGAAGATCTGTAAGATGAACAAATGAGGGATAACAATAGCCCACTCCAACTTCTCAAGCAAATCTCTCGATTATGAAAGATGGTGCACCTCCTAATACTATCAACGAAATGTTCAAGAAATTTAGTGATCATACGATCCAAAGTGTTAAACAGATGATAGAGTCATAGTCTTCACATGCAACAATAAACAAAGCTAAAAGGCTCTAGAAACCAAGAGATGTATGTGGTGTCAGTTCTTGGAGCAGAACAGGTACTCGTGTGAAAGCTTTAAAGATGTGTTGGCTAAGGATTTGGTCTTTATTAAAGAAAAGACAATCTATGATACAAAAATTGGATAGAAGGTGAATATAAGCTTTGGAGGGAGGGCATGAGAGACTTTTTCCCTAGAACCTCTAATAACTTTGCTTCAACTTCTCATATGTCCACATATGCATGTCAATCAATTGATGACAATGATGATCCAAAAGCTTGATCTAGAGTGATGAAATCAGTGGACCGAGAAAAAATGCACCTAAAAATCTTAAAAATGGAAAGCAACAAAATCCAAGGTATAACTGGATGGAAGGATCCAATGGATACGCTCCTAGTGGTCACATATTTATGCTCTTTAATGGAGCATGAAGTAGTAATTTAAGAGAAAAGAAGAAGGTTAATGAAGGGAGAGAAGAGAGGAGGAGAAATAGATGGCAACTGGAGGCATCGGAGGACCAACCCCAACTACCAAAGCAAAATCAACCAACACAAATAAATCAACCTACTCATTTTGATCCACCACCACCAACAAGAAATCAACCAAGGTAGACTCGAATTAAAACTCAATATCCTGCTTCTACTAAGGCGCGGTTCCTATTCAAACTACTAATTTTCCTCAAGATGAGAAATAAAGCCCACAAAAAGAGGTAAACTTAAAGAAAATTATCCATCATACATGTTGCAGTCACAAATTGATCAAGCTAGCAATCTAAAGCAAGTTCCTAAAAAGCAATTACTTGATAGTGTGATTGAGTTTACACTAGGTGAGCTATTAGGGGTAGCTAAGGAGGAGTTCTTAGAAGTGATAATGGAGCTCTTAAGAAGGAAACCATAAACAACAATTGAAGCCCAAGAGTTTGAGAGGATGGATAAGGAATCACATGTCCAAGTATCACAAGCACAATCATAGGAAGAGAAGAATCTATTTGATCAAATTGAGAGTAATATATGCACATGTGCATAGGAGAAAATTTATTTGGATCAAAGCTCTCAAAAAGAAATTCCTTAAAGCTACTTTACCAAGGACCATTGGGCTTGAGCCACAACAGAGACATTAGTTACGTTGGATAAGATTGGTTGGTCTTATTGACCATGGATCAGAGATTAATCTTAGGTCTAAGGATCTTTATATGGAAGGGAAATGGCTGGTTGACATGCAGTATGGATGGAGAATCTGGGTAGCTTACACGATGCCATGAGAGCTTTTTGGGGCATGTCCACTAGTGCAGGTTACAATCAATGATGTGAGTGACTAACAAAATTTCTTTGTTCAGGAATACTCTTGCTATTCATTGATATTAGGGAAATTGTATATTACTACACTTAGAATAGAAATGAGAGTTATGGAATATGACTTCTCTTATAAGGATGCCTATTCTTGATGAACGTGATGAACAAAGTTTTGGAAGGAAGCTTTCATAATTCGAGACTATGAAAGCTTAAACAATGAGAAGTTCCCGAGTGTAAATATGTTCATAACACGCTTTATAGCACTTTCTTCAACTGATTCTTTCTAGTTTTGTGTTTTTCAAAATTAAGGAAATGGGGAAAACAATATATAGCAGACCTTCAAAGGAACTTTTATGCATGTAGAGTATTTGACTACGATGAAGAGATCTCTAGGGTTTTAGATGAGATCTCTTTTGCGGATACAATATTTGACTTGCACTTGATTAATGGGAGGAGAAATGATTGTGTGGTTCATGTTCATTCTATTCACATGTATAGAGAAATAACATGATTTGAATATAATAAAGAGAGAACAGAGGTTTTTGTTGAAGCAAAGTATAAAACAACTGGTAAAAAGCTTAAACCAATTGCAATTATGCTTCTCAATAAAAGCAATTATCTTATGGATGGAGAGGAAAATCATCCACTAGTGAGAGACAAAAGACAAATAGGGCATGATTTCACAAAAGAAACCCTTAAGAAAATTCAATTAGGGAAGGATGAATTCCTCAATGAAGAAGAAAAGAACATATTATCCCAGATAACTTGTAGACATAAGAAGCCTTTTCCCTTGATTCTCAAGAAATTGGGTGCATAGATCCATCTATGGTAGCTTCATGTTAATTTTTACAATACTGAATCTATCATGGAATCTTTCAACAACTCTCGTACCAAAGGCTCATATTTCAAAAATAATTGACCTTTTTAATGAAAGAACTAGAATGGGGATTCCTGAGCGATCAATTTATCCCTATTCTAATTGTTGGTTTAGCTTTCCAAAAAAGAATGGTTCTTTATGGGTTTATTCAGGATCTACAACCAGTTAATAAAGTGACTATTTAGAATATAGGGTTTTATCAATTGTAGAGGAATATGCAGAGTCATTCTCAGGAAGATCAATTTACTCAATGGAAGACTTGCATTCTAGATATGATCAACTCGAGTTAGCTCTTGAGAGTCGTGATTTGACAACCATGAGGACACCACTTGGACTTGTGTGCATGTGTACCTTGCTACATGGAGCCACAAACTTAGTGACGCATATGATGAATGGTATGCATAAGGTTCTTAGGGATTTTATTCCACTCTTGACCATGCCATTCATCGATGACATTCCAATTAAGGGATGTGAACAGAAGGATAAAGATGAGACTCTCGATGAAAATGGATGTCGAAAATTTGTTAAAGACCGTATAAAAGATTGAGTCCATGCTTAGCCGACGAGAAGAGGTGCATCTAACACTATCTATAGATAAATCAATATTAGCTATGCAAGAAGTGCTCATTGTAGGAAGTTGATGCGGTCCAAAGGGAAGAGAAGCATGCCCAAAGAAAGTTGATGCCATTCAAAATATGAAAGAATTTTTCTCCTTGATCATCGAGGTGAGGAGATTTCTTAGTGCACTTGTTTTCTATCTAGTGCGGATTCCATATTTTGCACATGTAGTAGATCCACTTTATCAATTGCTATGAATGGGGCAAAGATTTCAATATAAGGAAATCCATAAGTTATGAGCAATTTGAAAAAGGAACTCTTCGAGGTTCCATTGTTTAGAAAGGCTGACTACACTGATAATAAACCAATTTACATTACTATATATACAATTCCAACAAGCGTAGGTTAGGCAATCGGTCAAGAAGATGAGTAATAGAAAAGATATGCCATTTGGTTTGGAGCTATGGTGTTAAATGTTTTCCAAAGAAGCTATCCAGAGATCTAGCCAAAACTCTGGAGAATAGTGACTACATTAAAAAGTGATAAAGAGTAGTGAATTGGAGCAAATGTAGTAGTGGAAATAGGTTGTTTTCCGTTTTAAGTGATGATCGTGAATTGTTCCACTATGCACATTGCTATGCTAAGACTGATAGTATATATTAATTCAATAAGCCTCGAGTTTGTCCATATAGCTGGTTGAAATAATGTAGTGGTTGATATGTTGTCATGAGAAATATATGAAGATGAAGACTTGATGACTTCAAATGATGAAGGTATAGACTTTGTAGTCTTGATAAAGCATGTGCAAGACTAAGTGAATCTAAGTTTTCTTGTCATGAAATTCACATAGGAATAAGAAAGATATTTAATGAGAGTGAATATGAAAGTGAATGGAAAGAAATCAAAAAATATTTAAGTACTATGTCTTCAGATCCAAACTAGAGTAAAGAAATGTTTAGGAATGTTTGAAGGAAATATTTTTTCAAAGATGATTTGCTCTCGAGACACTCAGTTGAGATGAATCAAATTCCTCAGCATGTTATAGATAGTAATGGAGTGAAAGATAAAATTATGAGTGAGATGCAGAATTTGTTATGGGCTGAGCACAAAGGATTTTAAGGAACATATGAGAAGATAAAAGAGACATATTGGTGGCCTAGAGTGCATGTACAAGTTTAGAATTATGTGGTGTGGCATTTCCTCCATCACAATCTATCCCCAAGCACAATCTTTCGATCACTCTAAAATAACATAGGAAAGAAGAATGTAGAGATTGCAAAAGGTAAGAGAAAATCTGATGGAGAAGAGTAGAAACAAAAATGACACAGAGAAGAAAGAATTCTGATATTATAGATGTGATTCAATGGGTACAATAGCTTTGGAAAATAGCTTCTTGAAGAAGGATCTACCTCTTGACCACCCCTGAGCTATCGCAATTGCATTCACACTCGTACTCTCAATCACACTCTCACTCTCACTCTCACTCTCAATCACAAGGTAATTCTTAGATTTCTCTGTGTTTTCCTGTGTTGATGCACAGGTCTCCCTATATCAGAGTTTGATCGCTGCCCTCCCAAAGAAGTGTGTGATCCACCAAATTTAGGAAAAGTCGAGTTTCTCTAAAACTTTCACAAAAAGCCATGCGATCATAGTGTGCTTTCTTTCTTTAGCGTACCTCTCAAAAATAGGAGAAAAACACCAAAAAGACATTTCCAAAAATATCCATAATTGGACATGGTGACACTTGAGCATCAGAATCACGGATTCAAAATCACGTGTTGGAAAACGGCACTTTTCAAAGCCCTATAACTAAAAAATGATGAGGAATTATCTTAAGCTTATGAGAGACACTTTTATTCAATTTTTTGATATGCACGATAGTGTTAGAGATGTCCAAGGTCCAAATCCACCTCCAAATGCCATTTTTGAGCCCTACAAGTTTCAAAATTCTAGAGAGAGTAAAATCAAGACATTTTCTTACAATGAACTAAATGTAGGATCGTGAACGAGGTAGTTAAAACATGATTCACAAAAATTTCACACAAGCACTTTTATTCTCTTGTACTTGCTCTACCTTTCCCACATACAAAGTTTTTAATTCTTTCATCTTGACCTTCAAAATTCCACTAGAAAACATGATGCGAATAAGGTCTAGAGAGAGAATATGAAACTTCTGAACCCAAAATTCTTCCTACATGCATAAAATGACTTAATTATTCATTCTAATCATTATCCCCACAATAAAATTCTGAAAGTTCAAAATGAATTATTTCACTAGAAAAGAGGCCTATTACATCTGGCCACATGTAAGATTTGTCAGATGTTCTCTAATGTAAGGAAAAGGGATGAACTGCATCCAACATATGCTTTAAACATCCATTATAAGTGGGATATTGACCTGATCATGATCCCTTTAGAAATACAATAGATGTGATAGATTGTACTTGAAAAATAAGATTTGAAAAATCATATTTAAGGGAAAGTTGTGAGAACAAAAACTACAAGTAGTGTATATAAATTTCTATTAGAAGATGTATTCTACATGTTTGGATACACTTAAAAGATAGTTGTTGATAAAGATGAGCTTGCACCTCACAAAGCAAAGGATTTCTTTGCAAAATTTAGTATCTAGCTATCACTCACCACAACATATAATCCAAAAGGCAATGTAAAAATTGAATGTGGGCATCCTTGAATCATTAAAGCCTTGGCAAAAGCCTACACTACAACATATGAGGGGCATACCGACATTGTCCATACTGACAATCATGCCTCGGTGTCGCTATGACCATTGAAAATGCTTGAAAAACCACGGATGCAATATCGATGGTATGAGCGTCGGTATAGGCATCGGTAAGTTATTGGAAATTACCGATGCTTATACCAACACTTATATGGATGCTCATACCAATGCAACTTTTTAACCAGACCCAAGAGCAAAAATTCGACATCTGCTCATGTTTTGAACCAAAGTTTGCTACTATCGAGTTTGCGTGCGTGCATTGCATTCTGAGCATATTGTGTACACACATCTCTCTCTCTCTCTCTCTCTCTTTCTCTACACATGCCTCTCTATTTCTCTAGATCTAAAATTTTGGTAAGTATCGCACATACTATAGCACCCTTTCTCTTTCTTTGTGTTTTCCCTTTTCTAATTTCTCTTCTCTTTAGTTTTGCAGGATCTTCTTGGCCTGTGTTCTTTGGAATTCGACGAAGGACAACATTAAGTGAACTTTGACGACAACACTCTAAACAATTACATCGAGGTAAGTGATTGTTTTGTTTTTTATTGATACAAAATGAGATAGAGAGAGAGTTGAAAGAAAGAGAGAGACCTAGAGAAACATAAAGAGAGAGAGAGAGAGTCTGAAAGAGAGAGATAGAGAGAGATTGTCGCTCATACTGATGCTTATACTGGTGCTTTGGTTCCGACACCTACACCGACCCTTACACTCATGTCGGAACAAAATCGCGCCCGTTCATTTTCCTCGGTAGAAGCCTCAATATATGCCTGATATGGTGTAGTGCTACGATGGGAAAATGAAGAATTATCCAAAATATCTTCCCTTTTCCTTATGGGAAGATAGGACGATGTGCACAAGGACTTCTAGATATATGCCAACAAAACTAATGTACCATCAAAAACCAGTTCTACTAACATAGCCACATGCCCCATCGAAAGATGATGTGTCAACGGAATATCTTCTAGCACTGTGATCCCTTCAATCGGAAACATGGAGGAACCTAATAGAAGAAGCTATAGTCAAACTGAGAGCATCAAGAGAGCAGAATAAGATAGCCTTAGAAAAATCGCATAGATTGAGACCTAGGAGATAACTGAAGGTGATTGGGTGCTTGTCTATGATAGTCCATTAGACATGCAATATGAAGCCTGACATCAATTAGTAAATAGGTGGTTCCAAACTCATGTGGTATGTAAAGTGTTTAACAATGGAACGTACTCACTTAGAGAGTTAGATGGGACAAAGCTGAAAGACTTGATCGCTGGGAAAAGAATCAAACTTTTTAAAAGAAGAGGAATTGAGAACTATGAACCACTAGATGAAGAAGAAGAAGAAGAAGAAGAAGAAGAAGAAGAAGAAGAAGAAGAAGAAGAAGAAGAAGAAGAAGAAGAAGAAGAAGAAGGAGAGGGAGAAGTTGAAGCTGGGAAACCAAGAATACAGAGTCAATGTAAAAGAAAAACATAAGTTAAGGAGTATAAAAGGAAATAATGTAAATATTTACATATGTATGTATATCTATTGGTAAACGAAAATTCATCAAATTAAAAATGATAGTCTAGATATTGGTTTTTGTTATGTTAATGCACAAACCTAATAAAATTTCAAGTAAAAGAAAATAGAAGATCGAAGATGAGTGAAAACCAATCATCCAATTGTCCTAATTTGGGGAATCGAAGGTGGGAAGGAGATGATGAAGGGACTAGCCAAAGAGACTAGACAGATCTAAAGAGTTAGGAGATGTTGATAGACCCACCACATGAGGAAATGAACATAGAGAAACAAATGCACAAAGAGAATAACATTCATTTTATATGGACCTTTCTTCTACCTTCAGCTAGGAGACTTATCTTCGCCAAGAGGAACATTTTCAATGAAGATCTAGATCCCATATGTGTTAAGTGTATATAAATAAAGGTAAGGTTGTGTTTTTTTTTGTTTGTGCTCACTTCAATCTCAAATTCAACCGAATAAGATTGCCAATTAGAAGCTTGGAAGTTGACATTTTCTATTGTAAATAAATAAAGACTAGTGATGTCTTCTAACCTGTGAAATCCTAGTGTGTGTGTGTGTGTGTGTTATGTGGTCGTGTTTCTTTTAGTTTAGAATTCTAGAAAGGATTCTCAAAGGGAACTTAAATCATGTAAATAGGATGTATATAAGGATGTGAATACTTGACAATTTCCTTTAGGTTTTTTCTGAAGAAATAGTGTATCCAGATTAGCAAGTGAAGAACAAGAACTTAGAATGAAGAAAATAAAGATGATTGAGATTGTAGACTCAGAGGAGCTTGTGATGCTACATAGTTGATATGCTTTTGTTTCAATTTCGTCTTCTTTCATATATGTATATATGAAGACTACATGCTACAAGTATGTGATGTACAAACAAAGGTATAAATATTAAGGGAATTAAGTAGATTCAAAATGTGATAAACCCATTACGATAACATGCAATACATAAAATGCCAGAGGTTATATGAGTTGATTTGGTCAGCATACGAGAGGTTTCAGGAGTGAAGACCTAGGAAAGTTAAGGCAATTATTAAACCGAGCCTCAATAAATCCTAGTATACATGAACACTTGGTGAGTGGGACTCTTGGCTTTCTACTTTTGATCCCTCATCTGATCCTACCTCCAGATAAATTATGAATTAGAAAAGCCTTCATATACCAACCAACTATATATGTATGTGTATGTGTTGTCAGTGTGATGCGATGGGCTAGTAGGTGGGTGGAGCTACCCTTGTCGTATGATCAAGGCCATGAGCCCACGGTAGCTTGATTGTATGGATTGACATGTATGTTGTCATGCACATATACAGGTCGATAAGTGGGTGGATTCACTCTAATCGGATGGCCAAAGCCATGAGCTGATGTCCATTTTGTATGGGGTTGGCATTATGAGTTGTGCCCTATGTTCGGTCATACAGAAGTGGGGTAAACTTGACCGGGTGGATGGATCCATGAGTCACACCCAATTTGTGCATAGGTCAACTTGTGTAAATAAAAGAATAAACAAATAAAATAAAAGAAAAAATACTAAGATAGGATGAAGTGCAAAAGAAAAAGAAAAATATAAAATAAAAGAAATATGAAATCATATGATGGGGGTTTCGATGGTAAGAGATCAATAGGGAAAATGGATTGTAGTTCAGCCAAACAAGTGACTAGGGATGATTATATATGTGTGCTTGGAATAAGCTACTCAATTTGAACAAGTTAAGAAAATGGAAGAGCTATGAAGCTTACATATCATTCATATGATTGTTAGTTTGATCGTATTGGTTGAAACATAATAGGTTGAATGTGATGCTTATATCTACTTTATTTATTAAGTTTATAAAAAGCTCAATATATTTGCATGGAATACGAGTGTGTTTGTTCTATTTTTTTCATGTTTGTTTACATCCACATGTGACTAATTCATCATTGTGTGTGTTCGATGTTTTGTATGCAAATTGATGCATCCAATGATGAAATTCACCTAAGATGAAACCATGCAAATGAAATAAAACGGATGATTTCAATTCTTTATATATGGCTTTTATCATGTACCTTTGTCTGACATCATTGTTTCGAGTATATTATGATTGATGGTATGAAACATGGATTGCTTCTCTATACATACCTCTTGTACTTGCAAGAGATTTTGTATGTGTGTATATCCAAGTGTATGCTTGCCAATTTCATTGCACCCATGTGAATGCATTTGATGTATGTGTGTGCATATAAGTATAAGAATATATATATATATATATATATATATATATATATATATATATATATATATATATATATATATATATATATATATATATATATATATATATATATATATATGTGTGTGTGTGTGTGTGTGTGTGTAACGGAGTGTGTGTCTTTGTACGCATTAGCAATACATGTGTATATATTTTACGAAGCATTGGTGTGGAAGGATATTTGCGTATCTTCATATGTATTTGTGTTTGTGGATATGAACAATGTAATTATTTGTTTCTATATATATGAAAGTGCATTTGTTCATATGTACATATGTATTTACGTGTTAATGTGTGCATACATATGTGTATTCATTAATGTGTTCTAAAGCAACATATACGAATGTAGATGTTCAAAGTTTTTTCCTATGCCACAAGAAAAGGTAAAAGCTAAGTGGAGTCTCAGGGATCTATTACTATTTGAAGGGGATTACCACACGGGCTGCTATAGAAGAGGGAAAAGATTTGACAAGGATAGGAGGAAATTGATCGGAGAAAAAGTTCAATTCAAAGGCTTTTAAAGAAAAGGGCACACCATATGCGAGGACGAGGAATAGGAAGCTTGCCGTAACGTGGATAAAATGGAGCGATTTAAGACCGAGTTGATAGAGAAGGGTCATAAACGGAGGCATAAGGAAGTTTCTTATAAGATGGTATGCACGAAATTTGGCAAAACCGCTTACAATGGCATCTTTTATCAACTGCTATTTCAACTTAAAGAGGTTACTAAAGGAAGATGATTCAGTAAAGGACATAATGGGAAACGAAGTCTGAGCATCGTCAAAGTTTTCAGTTCGAGTTGGATGAATTCTAGTGGAGCAAGAGAATTAAAACGATGTTGCTGCTGAACGCGAAATATCTATTCACATGTAAGCATCTAAAATTTATGTTCCGATTTCTAGATTGGCTGCAGAAAAGCTGAGGAAAATGTGTATGAAAGCTAATGGGCTTGCAGCTTTGACTTACTTTTTTATTACTTATGGCCATTTATTATTTTTTTTAATGTAAAGAAAGTTCGGCATTAGCCTACTCTCCCAGACTTGAATTAAATAAAGAAAGAAAAGTACAAGAGAAGGGGACTAGTGCCCACGGGACCCTCCAAATCTCACAAAGCAGGAGAAGCTTTTACACAGCTTAGATGGCTAATGCGTTAAAGATGAGACTTATGGCAAGATGAGATTCTCTTTCTTGTTTTTTCTCCTTTTTTTCTAGGAAAAATGAAGGATATTCATGTGGACAACACTAAGACTGTTCAAACATGTCTGCGAGCACAACCAATTTATCTCTGTCCGTGTTCTTATTGTAAACGTATAAGAGATCTTAGCGAATGATGATGTAACTTTCATTCTAAATGTTTGTGTTCATCATCAATGAACTATGCACAAAGTTGCTTCTCTATAGATGATTCTATGTGCTTACCTAATTGCGTTCAATGATTACAATGTTTGTACAAATAGAAGTTACAACAAATCGCTGTTTGTTTCATACTTTTGGGATTCATGAGCATCGCTGTTTGTTTCATACTTTTGGGATTCATGAGCATCATATCATGAAGATTTTAAGAGAACAGAAACCTTGTGTTCAATGATTTCAAATTATAACCATGTTGCTGCTTTCATAGACACATTTGACTTAGTATGGTATGATCAAAGCACAAGTCAAATTTAATCCGGAATGGCCCTATAATAATGTGCGGAATAATTCTTGTTTTCTAAAAGACAGTTTGACCATTGCCGATCCTTACGGATTGAATAAAAGTTAGCATACAGAGAATGTGATTAAGTTAAATGAAAGTAGAATTCTTATAAAGAAATGAGTGATGGATTCCATGGATTTGACGAAGAAGCCTAACTTAAAGAATTTCTACATCGCATAGAAAAACTTTAGAATTCACTTGAAAAGAAGATTGTGCCAAACTTGAATGAAAGAGGTGAGTTAAACTTCGTAAGGAAAAAGAAACTTGTTCTCTAATCTGTGAACTATAGCAGGAAGACTTTCAGAAGTTTAATTTGAATAAGCGGCCTTGGGCACGTGCACTAAGAGGCTTCACTCCTCTATACGGATACATCGAATTTTCTCGAAAGAAAATTGGGGAATTAGGAGATAGAGACATGATCATTCTCGAGGAACTCAATAGTTTACTCTATTTTATGAAATAGTCATACCATACTGAAGTTTCCCTAATTCCTCACGGATTACTTTTTATGAAGAGAAGAAGCGGCCTTCGGCACGTGCCTTAGACTTGATTCTATGGATGAATGTAACGAAACCCAAGTACCATTGATTGATTTCCTTCTCATGAAATAAATATAAGAAACGCTTGTCTCTTAACAAGGCATAGCTCAAATGATCTTAAATGGAACCTTAATAAATCGGACTTAGACATGTCGTTTGCTTAGGAGATAAGTTAAGTTTGAGGGCACTTTCGTTACTACAAAAGAATTTAATCTTACCTAAGATGCTCTAAATACTTGGTTGAAAACAACTCATCATAAAACCATGTGGCTGTAGATTACCAAGGACTAAAGCCATTTAAAGTGGAAAAGTCCCTCCCCTACATTCCATCTTCAAAATTCACCAATCCTATTCGAATTTCTTTTTCATCCTTGTCCCCTCCTTTTAAAAACACCACGACAATGCCCATGCTATTTGGTGCATGCATTCTGAGAATCCACTATTCTTAGAAGTTTTAGATATTAAAACCCTTGGTTTCCAAAGCCTCAAAGTCAACCTTTTGGCAAGATTTCACTTTCTTGCTTCCACTCCAGCCTATGTCTGCACCATCAACTTCACAAAGGTTCTAATTCTCACTCAACTATCAAATTGTCGTGATCCTCATTGAAGTTTGAAGCTTACCTCTGATGCTTTCTAGACACACAAAGATCATAAGTTTTGAATAATATTTTACAGGTTAAGAAGTCTCTATAGAAACTAGGAATACCTTTTGGATATTCATTGGGACACTTTAAAAGTTCAAATTCTATTTTTTTACTTGGATATTATCTGTAAAATCAAGTTTTTGTTGCTCAAATTCCTTTTATTCTCTTGCAAGGACTAACGAGAAATCAAATTTGTCTTAATTTGGTATCTTTTGGAAAAATTGAAGAGTTTTTCGTGATTTTGTTGCTTCCTAAAGCATCCACTTGCCAATCAGACATTTCCAATTCATTTTTGGGCCTAGTGAGGATCACAACCAATGGCTAAAAAGCTCGAAGGATCCTTCAAGTTTCCTTTCCAAAGCTTTAGAAAACATTAGGGAAGTGTATTTGAGTTATTTCCTTCACCTTGAATACTTGATTTGCTTCTTTCAGTTTCATATTCAATCAATACTGCGCAACCATGGAAACTATATAAAATCAAACTCAAAATCCATTTTTAGATGTTCATAAGAAGATATAAAACTCAAACAAAGTAGAAAATCAATTAATTTAAAAAACAAAAGAGTTAGAGATGCATGATGTTGAAGAGGAAGTTGATTTAGATGATGAGACCATCACTCATTCTCAGCATCACACTTTACATGATAGAATCAGAAAGCTAGAATCTATCTTAGTGAGCGTGACATCATCCTTTGAACAATTAAAAACTCAATTCATCACTCTAGAGACTACTCTTGCTTCTTTCCTTACCAAACAAGAGCTTCAAAGTCAAGTTTCTCATGAAACTTTCATCATGGTTAGAAGACAAGAAGAGGCTATGCAAACTATACCTCTTACCACTTCTAAGGATAAGCATCTTAGGGGATACAACTTTTCTTAAGGAATTGAAGCCACCTATTTTCATGGGGGATGATAGAGATTGAAACAAGGATGTATTGTACACATTTCTCCAAAAGTGGACTAACTTGCACTAGTCAAAAGGAACCCCACTTGAGTATTGAGTACTACAAGCGAGTCTTTTGCTTCGACCATCTGCATACAAGTGGTGGATGAGTTTGAAAGAAGCCAAATCTATTCCCTAAGATTGGACTTAGTTTCAAACTCGTTTTCTAAAAGATTTTTTACCTGAGCACAAGGAAGAGCATAGTTGGGATGAGAGGGATCAATTGATGCAAAGAGGTAGAGCCTTTGCTATTTATCTCTCCCATTATCAAGAGATTGTACTTAAATTAAAAGGTCTAGACTTACCACAAATTAGTTTCAGAAGGCCAAGAAGGAAAACTTATGTTTTAGGTGTTTATCTCCTAACCACTCTCAAAGGAGTTTCCCACTACATAAGGAGGAAGATAGAAAGCAAGGACCACGGACCAATATAGTCTTAGAAAAAGGAAGTCCACCTCATGCAAACACTTCCTATTCATAGTAGCTCGTGATATGACATAGAACATACATATTGTTTAACTCAATGTATGTGGTCAACTCTATAAGAGGGGAAGCACTTTGGAAGATATGGAAAGAAAGAGGTGTAATCAACTTTGATGCCCATCTGAAATAATGGTCGATTTAAACATCCCTAGGCTTGTTAGATAGAGAAATATGTAATTGTAAAAATGCTTTGCCTTTCAGATACCATAGAATTTTTGTCTTAAAAACCAAAAAGATTAGAGTAAATGGTTCACCCATGAGGGTGATGAGAAAATTACTAACCATTAAATTGTTAGCCTTGTTCCAAATCTTGGATCTCCTTCTAGTCTCGAACCATCATAGTCTTTATACCTCTCGACCATCCTACTCCTGCTTTTGTGGGATATAGGGGATGCAAAGGAAACTTTTCCCATCATAATATATTTTTTCTTTTATTAATTCAAGCAAGGGAGATTAAGCCACGATCGAGAGTTTGTTTTGAAAAAAGAAAATCTTTTTCTCTGCCCAATGATAGTAGCTCAATAGGTTGAGTCTAGGTTCGAGCTTCCTGGACTATGCTATCAAGACATTCTTCATCCACTATAGGGATAATTGGACTTCAGGTCCTCTCATTGGTCTCTGCCATCGACGCTAAGGGCCTTTCACATTCTGGTAGGTTAAAATTAGTATGCTCGACTCGCTTTAGGGCCATCTCTACCTTATCTTTATCCTTAGTGAGCTTTTGAGCTTTAATCATTTCTAATCGATGCTACGGCATTCAAACCTTGCTTCTGTGGGCTATAGGGTTCCCATGGGTCCTATATCCTTTGGCAAAAATATCGCATTACATCTATCATATTGAGTGATGAAATAAAAATTGTCGTGCAAAATTCATTGAGAATTCCATCAACACAACGGGTTTTTCCTTAGTTCGAGTTTCCTATAGCCCTTTTGATAGGATGAGAAGAGACAGGGATGTCAAGAATTTGTAACATTGCATGAGACGTAGCTTTTCCGAGTTTGGAGCAAGTTTAGATTTGGGATGTTTTTGTTCACCGATTAAGAATCATTTACATTTTTCCAGATTGCACTCTGCACCATATGATTAAGAATCATTTACATTTTGCCGGATTGCCTAACTCTGCACCATATCACAACTGTCTTTATTTAAGGTGATGATCACCTTTCGGTCTTAACATCACGTGCAAGGAGAACCGTAGATCCACTTACATGCTGATCAACTCATGCAAAAATGGGCCGCGTCCTTCAATCCATACCACAGTTTTCCAATCCACATATATGGACCACTTTATGAAGTTCCCTTCCCTTAAGACACATTTTGGCTATGACAATGGTGTACAAAGGTCTGGTTTCATGTTAATCTTTTTCCATTGGTTAGTGAAACAATAGAGTTCAAGGATTGAGTGGTAATAGTTGAATTTTCTGTGTTAAAGAACGACAATTGATTACTACTATTTTATCCAAGAAGTATAGAACCTTAACAACTTCATAGAGTTCTAATGCAACCCATCGGAGACAATTTTCGTTAAGACAAAAAAACTCTTGTCACCAACAAACATGGAAATATACACGCTACCTCTCTCTCTCTATCTCGGTACCAAAGGACAAAAGCAACTAGATGTACAAAGACACGAAATACCAAAATGGATATGCTATATATTCTTGATTACTGTTATGGCCAAAGAAAAGATTACAACATTTCTCACCATCTCTGTTGTTATAACATCGATGTGAATAGTCTTTATCTTATTTGATTTCATAATTTGAAAACATATTCCAATTTAGTACGATGATGAATTGTACTAGATCTGGTTTGTGTCCTCGTTTCCCTCATAAAAAACAATTGATCCACCTTTTACATTCATCATCATTAGCACTATGATGAATAATAGGTTGGACAATGAGTAGATAAACCTTGAGGTAGTAGGGCACACGAATGATGTTCATGACAGCAAACGAGGATTCTTAATAGGTGTTTGCGTTGAGTTTGACATGACTACTTAACAATTATGTGCTAGGGCTTCCTTCCACACCAAGAGCAATAAAATTGATGTGCATTTGGACGGTTGCATAAGGCGATAAAACTGATGGGAAATTCCAATGTGTTTGTTTTCGATATTTAGATCAACTAGGATCTTGAGGACAATAGCTCCAAATTTTTGCCTTTTCGTGATAAGAAGTTCATTTGAAATGGGAGGCACCAAAAACTTACTCCATATCCTCACTCAAAAGTAGATGGATGACATTCATGTCATCATAGAGGAAGAAGGCATGCTTTACGAAGAGATCTACAATAAAAATAGTCTAATACCACTTCTAGAACGATCTAAAGCTCCAACCTTAGGAGCTTATGGACCCTTCGGATGGATGAAACTTTGAGCAATCACAAATACTTCTATTAAAATTTGAACTTGAAAGCCCCCTCATAACAGTCAATTACCACCTATCACACTTAGGTGTGATAAAGCCTAGAATTTAGGAAAAGGCCTCCCTACCATTTATGAAGCAAGAAGTCAATCAGAGAAATTCCTATCCAAATTTGAACTTGAAAGCCCCCTCATAACAGTCAATTACCACCTATCACACTTAGGTGTGATAAAGCTTAGAACTTAGGAAAAGGCCTTCCTACCATTTATGAAATCCTACTTGCTTGAATATTTTCTTTAGAATTTGAATTTCCATATCTCTCCCATATATTTTTTGTATGCAAGAGCTAATTAGCGTTAAGTGTTGAGTAGGGCTTCTTTATCATTTTGTATCAGTTTCCTGTAATCTTTATAGTCTTTGGTTTCTTAGAGAGCCATCATTGTCTTCTAAATTTGTCTGGAAAAGTATGTGAAAACTCTAGTCGTAGCCCATTTGCACATAAAATAAGTAATACTTGTACATAAACATAAAATAAGGCACATAAGCACACAAGAACAAGTAACATTTTCTAAGATAATTAACAACTCACAGAGCACAATAGCTTGACATAAGATTACGGAATTGACTATACTCAAAATCAACAAACATTACATTGTATAAGATAAAAAACAACTCATAAAGGCTAATAGCTTTAGATAAACTTATAGAATTGAATACACTCAAAATCAACAAAATAGCTTTTTTTTTAACAAAGTCTCTTAAAAATAATTTGGATTTATGTAGCCACGTGAGATATGCTATAAATTTACTCTCAAAAAATTTATCAAAGGAACTACTCTTCTATGGCATATGTGAGAAAATGATGCATAGAAATCACTGTGCTACTTTGTTGCAATGTATTCAAAAGTGGATTCCAAGGAAAACTTATTGCAAGCTATGAATTATGAGAATAAAAGCCCTGTATTTTGGTATGTGTGTACACATAAAATGCGCAAGTCTCTCAACCTAGTTAGAATTGAGCTAAATCATATTCCATAACTTCAAATTGAAAACAAAGTGAATCATCGTAAGTTATACAACAATTTTACAGTGATTAGAGTGAGAGAATAATGTCTTAAAAGTTAGAGATATAATCCTGACTTCTTAAGAAGCAGAACTGTGCAGCAAACATAGTTACATAGAGTGATGGATTTTGCACATAGAGATTCATCGTACATATCCCTACATACCTAAGTTTTCAAAGATGTTACCTTCATGATCCATGTGATGAGTTTACACGTGAGACCATATATTCACTTGGAGAGCATTGACGAGTAAGCAGACTTTGTAGATAGTCCAGAAACAGTACAGAACAACACAATGATGATGATAAAAATGCCATGTAAATGTACTTAACAATAATGTACAATGCTTGCAGGTCATCGAGGACTCTTATGGCAGTGAGAATGGGTGATCTTACACACTGAACTATATGTCTTCTTGTCTGCATCTCATGACTACTGTACTATAGTTAAAGTAGCCATTTTCTAAGATTAGGAGTCAACATGATTAATTTCCTTCTTTTGATAAGAGGCTCGCCTCGTATGAGGTGGTCCTTATCCTTGAAGATTTTTAGGGATTCTTTTCTTTTTCCTTCTAAAGTTTGTACATCCATCCAAAATTAGTTTTCATGGTCGTGTCTTCCTATCTAGATCAGCAGCATCCAAGATTTTTTTGAGGTTGGATTGGATGGGACTTAATTGGGGAGAAAAGATTCCCTAGCTGGATGGGAACCACCATTCCCATGATACATGTGGGTCCAACATTTAAGTCTTTGTCACTGATTGGCATAATGAAAGGAGGAAATCGAGAGGTTTTTAACCACTCGGAAAGGGCCTCTTCTCCAACGTCCATGCTGATCGCAAATGGATGCTCTAAGTTTCTATGAAGCATTATAAAAATTTTAGGAAGCCACATCCATTAAAAGAATGGGTGAAACCCTCATAAATAAGGGCATCCACATCTTTCATGATTCGAAGCGAGCATCCAATCAAGGAAATGTTCTCCCCATTCACTCCATAGAGGAAAAAGGGTCAATTAGGTAGCTCCACCCATACAAAAATCTGAGAGGGCTTCAACTTGTTAGGGCCAAACTCTAGGAACAATTTCAAGCAACACATGATTGTTTTCGATAACGTGAACATGTCTATGTGAAACGTTTTAGAACGTCATTTCATTCCTTTCAAAGATGAAAAGAGTATGATTAGCTAGTGAGAGTTAGCATTTTGAGATGTTGTCCACATGGGGGCTATTGCTTTCTCAGCGAAGGGAAATATTTTGCAAGATGCTTCCTTTATAATATTAATTCCCTTTAGTTGATAAGAAATTCCTACAAAAAATACACTAAATTTTCTAGAGAACAAACGAAAAAGGAAGCCCATAAATTTCAGATAGACACGACACCTTAGAGCTCTGATCGAGGGATTAGAGCTAGCCACAAGAATGGTGCACATGGGGTTCAGGGGAGTCCGAGCACTTTCTTCTACCATTATGGACATTTCATTTACATTTTCGAGGACGAAAATGCTTTTAAGGGGAAGGAAATGTCACAATATCTCATGGAGCGAGCCTCCTCTTATGAGGAGAGTGTCACATGACACATATGAGTATCATATGCCACAATGGGTAGAAGAGAAGAGGGAAGAGTTTTTTTTTATATAAAGGAAGTTCGGCAATAGCCTACTCTCCCGGACTTGAATTAAATAAAGAAAAGTACAAGAGAAGGGGACTAGTGCCCACGGGACCCCCCAAATCCCACAAAGCAGGGGAAGCTTTTACACAGCTTAGATGACATTACAAAGAAGGTTAATTACCCTGTCATCACCCTCATGTGGGGCCCACTTGGGTTTAAGCTTGTTATCGATCAAAAGGAGTACTTGATGATGCCTAAAGGGGGGGGATTTTTTACAGTTGACAATCCTTTTGCCAAGGAGGAACAGCGATTTCTCAATTGACCACTCCTTGGGGGAGTCACCGAAGTTGAAAGCACATCTTTCCCGCCAGATTTTCCATATTACTCTCACAAGTATCTTAAGAGGAGGTCTCATGAATGAGACTCACGAGAGAACTCGGACGTGGCTGGGTGGTGAACTGGAAAAAAGGCTCTGTGTTGGTACTTCAAAGATGGCGAGGAGCTGTTGTGTGCGAGATTGTTATGATAAAAAGCTAAGTAATCTTCACAGCCCATGACACAAAGAAATCGAGTAGAAGGCCTAAAGGACCAAGGTCGTACCACCTAAAGAGCACACAATTCCTCAAGAGTGAGTACACAAAAGCCACACAAATCCCTTAACGCACTATAGCACCAAAGAGGTCAATGCTCAAGTCTCCTAGGGCACACATTGAGGCCCCCAACCTCTTGCACGCCTCGGAAGTCAAGCAAAGATATGTGTGCTACCAAACCAAGAAAAGATAATCTATTTACCTTAACTAATAGAAAACCACCACCACGATGCACCCAGCCATCAGAGGAGTCACAAAACCCGGAGAGGGAATCCCTTGGTCATGAGGATAGGCACAAAAATAGCAACTTTATTAATGAAGAATAGAGGTGGCATGTAGATGGTGTTGGAGAGTGCTATTAAAATATTAAAAATTTCTACCCCTCATGATTTTATGTACTAATGCGCATTTTGTAAGGCCCCCAATATGAGGAGAGGCCAAGTGTGCATTACCCAATTGGTGGGAGTACAAACTTACATGTTGGATGAAGGTCCACTTGAACCATGTTGTAAGTAAAGGGAGTTATCAGGGTCCCCAATTATGTGGTCCATGTCAAAGTCAAAAATCATTCATATTTGTTAGGTTGATTGAATCAACCTAAGGTTCATATGGGGATTACATGGTGGCGACCTCCCATGTTCCACCATCCATGTATGGCCATCTGTGGAAGGCCACATCTCTCCATTAGCCTATATATACATAACCTCTGCACTACCCTAGATATCGAATTGAGCCAACATACCTCTACCTTGTAACTCTATATCTAGAGTTGTCTAGATCACCATTTAAGCTCTACCTTGAGAGTGCACGAGTAGACAATGCCATCATCTTCACCCTTGCCCTTAATAGAAATTTTTTGAAATTCTACTATATCTATTATTTTTTGTGCTAGTGCTCTTGTGTTCTCTTGCTTAACTACTTTCTTACAGGTATCAAAGCCGCAAATTTCAAATAGCTTGAGAAGTATCACTATTTTAGCCTACTAACAGACAAGAATATCACTAAATTATCTAAGTGTTTACGTGATGGCTTCATCATCAAATACTAGACTTGGTGCTCTAGTCAATGTTAATACTGCACCTATTTGAATTTGTTTACCCACATTCACTGAAGGGAAGCTTGATGGAACCAACTATATGCTCTAGAAGTTCAAAAGTTTTGCAATTTTAATACAAATTACGTGACACGGTATCGAGAGGATTAGATCCAAAGCATGTACTGGTTGACGATGGAGCAAATTCAAGAATGATGATTCAGCCATATCTAGATCTTATATGAGCTTAGAAGAGGTGCAATGTTGATCCATTATGTGCAATTGTCACTAGTGTAAGTGATTTTGCGCTTACTTAGTTCAACACACTACCAAAGCACATGAGGCTTGGGGCATATTTGGCTCATCCATATTAGACCAAGAACCACACTAGGATATAAGATATAAAAAACGATTTGACAGATGAAAACCATTCTTAGTCTTAAAAGGCTGAAGATTTTATCAAATGGATAAAACATCTACTAGATCAATTGGTTGTAGTTAGTGTTGTTGTAACACAAGAAGAGCTATCTCAAAGATGTTTGTGTATTCTTCTAGCAAAATATGATGGATTATTAACAACCCTTCATACTTTTTTTTAAAGGAAGTTCTGTAAAAACCTACTTTCCTAGACTTTAATTAAAATAAAGGAAACAACTATACAGGTGAACAGGTCTAGAACGCATGTCCCCCCCCCCCCCCCGAATCCCACAAAACAAGGGAACAACATACAAATTTAGAGGGTTTCAAAAAGGAGGTTGATAACCCTCTTGTCCCCCTCATGCGAGGCCCATTTGGATTTAATCTTGTTGTTCTCAAGGAAAAACACTCTATGATGCCCAAAATGTGGGGGCTTCTTACAATTGGAGTTTCTCTCACCTAGGAGGAAAAAGGATTTCTTAATACACCATTCTTTAGGAGGGCTCCAAAAATTGGAATCACACCTCTCTCTCCAAATCTTCTAGAGGGTCTCACCACTTATATCATTCAACAATGGTGAGGAGCAGCCAATCTCCTCCCCTCTACAATCAACATATCATCTCTTCACACTAGGAACAAAAGACATCTCATGGATTAGTAAGAAGCAGCCTAGAGTGGCATTGTCATCAACTGAGGCTCAGTTGAGGGCATTACCACTCGCTACATGTGAAGGTATGTGGCTAAAGAATCTACTTAAGTTGGATATGCAGGTTAACACAATCCCCATCTATGGAGACAACATGTCTAGCATACATCTAGCCAAGAATCCCATGTACCATGCAAAGAGAAAACATATAGAGGTACATTATCATCATGTGAGTGAAAAGGTTATAAAAAAGGATGTGTTTGTGCATTTAATAGGTACAACAAGCCATATTGGTGATATTTTCATCAAAGGGATTGGACACTACATAGTTAAAAAAGCTCAAGAAGGCTATGAGTCTCTTAGAGATCGACATCACCACAATGAGCTTGAGAAGGAATGTTGAAATTATGAATTGTGAAAGCTCACCAACCTTAGAAAAAAGGAAGGGTGTTCCCAAAGATAAAAGAGAGTCCAAAAAATAGGAAAACATGAGTTTTTACCCATTCATCTCATATGAAAATCCCAAAGGCAAACCAAGGCTAGATGAGAAGCCAAGAGTCACAAAAGCGTAGGTAAAGTGTCATAAGGAGGTTTATATACAATCATTGTCCTGAAGAAGGTGCAACCTAGACCATTCAAGTGTGGAGAGTTAAAGGCATAAATTTTTGGAGCAAGCCCAAGGATCTCCAAGGCTTATCCAAGCTGAGAAGAGGTCATACCAAGAGCTACAAAGCTCATACCCCTTATCTCTAGCAAACACTACCAGCTTCTGTTGTACATTTCCCTTTATGTAGATATCGATTTTATGCATATGATATCTTTTTGGAGAGCTTATCCCTTCTAACTTATGTGGTGTAAATATCTCTTTCTAAAGCCTACTCTATTTGTTAGCTGGAGAAATTCTTGTGAGCCTCTATGTTTGTCATAAGCTAGCTGCTAGCATAGTGTATATTGTATAGTCTCGTTGCCTGACCTAAACTAGCTCATTTGGAGTACTTGATAGTTCACGCTAAATTCATACAAGTCTAGTATGTGTGCATAGATCCTTAGGTTAGTTGGATGTAAGGTGTTAGGCCAAATAGGTACAAACATGTTGATTAGATGTAGAAAGGGGGAACAAGAGGGATCTAGGAGGGCTTACTCAGGTTTCCTATAAAAAAGCGAGAGTAAACTATCAAAATGATGAATAATTTATCAATTTATTTCGTTCCGCTTAGAACCATGCTTTCTAATTCTTCACTTTCTCTTGATGTCTTCCATTCTTCATTTTCGTTTTCCTACATAGATACACTTAATTAATACCAAGGTAAAACCTCATCAAATCTCACATCCCTTGATACTTTAGCTCCTTGCTTGCGGGTTTGTATCTTTTATACCCAGTTTCTTTACCTGCATACACTAGTAATACCCACCTTTCTATCTATCATCAAGTTTGCTCCTCAATTCTCTTGGACTTAATGCATAGCTAGTACATCTAAACACTCAAGTTTAATACACTAGTTTCTCTTCTGTACCAATCTTCATAGGGTGTTTTAGCATTTATCCATAATGTGCATGATATGTGATGTTTATTTTAGTGGTTGGTCCATCAACCCAATAGTAGTTAGGCATTCACATCTCCTACATCATAGCCCTATCACATTCTACAATCTACCTATTCTTCCTTTCTAATACACCATTTTTTATGGTGTGTACATGCATGTGATTTTCGTTCATTGCCATTCGACTCCAAGAAGTCAAAGAAGTCATGGGAGAAATATCCCCCCCCCATCTTACCTTAGATATTTTATGCACCTATCACATTCCTTTTCTACAATAGCTTTGAGCTTCTTGAAGTAATAAAATACATATGACTTACACTTCATGCATTAAAGTAAATTCATCGTTGTGCAATGATCAACGATAGTTATAGAAAATCTATTATCTCCAATTGAGTTCTCCTTTGTTGACCCCCAAACATCTATATGAACTAGGTTAAGTGGATGCTATTTTGCACAATTGTTCTTCCTGAAAGGCAACCTTGTTTTCTTGCCCAATTAGCGAGCTTCATGCAAGTTCTTGAGACTTTGATTATAAATATTTGGTAATCCAAGCACTAACATCTTCTATTCCATATTCTTTGGCCTCTGAGTATTGACATGTCCATACCTTTTGTGCCAAAGATCCAATTATGCTACCTTTCTGCTTCCATTTTGTGAAATAGTTAGTATGTTAGAACTTTTCCATTAGATCCAATGTGAATAGCTCCCTAGTTTCTATCTTTGGCTACCAATTTATATCCTTCCTTAGGGTTTTCCAAAAAGCATCTTGTCTAGTTGAGCTTGACATGCAGTTCTCACTCAACCATTTTGACCCATAGAAACAATGTTGCTTATATCCCTCAAACACTTAGCCTTTTCATGAACATCTAACATAACATCACCTATATGTGTGATGGAATGGGGGGTTTCAAGCGTTTTGGTTGATGATACGTGCATATTTGAGAAGAATCATTGTTGCCGCCCATGTGTTTCCTGCATCCACTATCAATGTACCACGTGCTTGATCCTTGTGTTTTGTTGTCAGTCATCTGCCTTTTATATGATGTTTTTCTCTTCTCTGTCTAATAGAAATCCCTTGCATAGTGAGTTAAAGTACATCTATGACCTGGGAATCTAGTTGGTTCACACAAAACTAAAATCGTGTTGAAATCTGTGCACACAAGAATCTATGGAGATGGAGCTTGACATAGAGAATTAGCACAACAACAGCGCTATGGAGAAGTGTACGAACAAATGTGAAGTGGAAGATGCACCTTGTTAATCCATCAAAAGTACATGCAATATATAGCGAAGCTAAATGCCTTGGCATTAAAGGAAAAGTTAGAAAGATAGGTGTGAAGATAAGCTTTGCAAAGAGGTCTAACAAAGGGTTCTGACAATTTGGTATCTGACTAAACTAATTCTTGACATAGAATGTTGACAAAGGTAGTTTCAATCTCTCCCCCCTTTTGTTTCTAGCATAGGAAAACAAGTTGAATACCACATTGGGTATACCTCATTGGGTGTTACAATAAGCTTACCATATTAGGTACCTAACACATCATTCCTATTTTAGTTGAAGAATCCCAATTCTTCTCGAGAAATTTGGTCCCCTTCTTAAACTCCTTTGGTCACCTAAAGCACAGCTTGGTAAGTCTCCTGTTTTGCCACCAGAGTTACATTTCCTCTTGCTTAAGCAATCCTTGGTGACATGACTATTCTGTCCACATATGCTACACATTTTTAATGTAGCTAGAAGTGTATCCCTAGCGTGCTCTGATACCACTTGTTGAAATGTGTGCACACAAGAAGCTATAGAAATTGAGCTTGGCATAGAGAATTAGCACAACAATAGAGCTATGGTGAAGTATATGCATAGATGTGAAGGATAAGATGCACCTTATTAATTCATCAAAGGTATATACAATATATAGCCAGGATAAATGCCTTGGCATTAATGGAAAAGTCAGATAGGTAGGTGTGAAGATAAGCTTTGCAGAGAGGTGTGACAAAGGATTTTGACAAAAGGTTTTGATAATCTGGTATCTGAAATAAACTGGTTCCTAACATAGAATGGTGACAAAGGTAGTTTCAAATTGGATATCGTTCACTCACTCATGTGTATGGCCAAAGTTCTCAAGACTACACTTAAGCATAAGTTCATATGTTGTCTTAAAAAAGTGATGCACTTAGCTTAGTGGTTAAGTATCCAAGTTGGGAAGGAGGTGGTCTTGGATTCAACCCCCATAGGGAGAATGAGGAGAGAATTTTCACGAAGATCTCTATAGCACTCTATCTCAAGTTAAGTCTAAGAAGACTTAACTAGAGTGGCGAGTACATGTACCACTAGTGGACTCTAGTCGAAGGTGCTAAAGCAGTGGTCCATATCACACAAATCACTAGTAGACTCTAGTGGAAGATATTAATAGAGTAGTGGAGATGCTACATGCACTTGTCGACTCTAGTTACATTTGTTGTCCTTGTTGATTCAATCAACTATATATAGAGGCATAAGTTTGGGAGGAGGGTCATCGCTTAAGCACGTGGTGGTCCTAGTAGTTAGTTTATCCCAAGGGGGGATAACTACTACCAAGTTTACATTCTTTTTCTGATTCTTATTGGGCTAGTTGCTATGTGACTGTATCCACTAGCGGTTTTTAATTCATGCATGGTAGTAGCTCATGCATATCTTGGTTGAGCAAGAAGTAGCCTACTAGAGCCACTTCTAGTTGTGAGGTTGAGTATAGGTAAGCTTTCTATCACCTTACGAATGCTGCATGGGAACACCTTTTCACAAGAGGTGGCTTAGACTACCATATGGCACCTAGAGGGATTAGTTACCCTTTAGGGAGGTAGAAGAGATCAAGAGAGTCTATTATGACTCTGATGTGAGGAAAATGAGGCTTGGTAGGTTGTGCAAAGAAGAACATGTGTGTGCTTTGAGTGTGTAGTGATGGGCATTGAGTATAACATGAGCTATTGTTGATCGAATGAGGATTGACAAAAGGCCTTTTCATAAAACTGCTACTAGAGCAAGTCTTTGTCTGCATGCATGTGAGAGGGCTTGAATGCATGAACTTGTGATTGAGAGCTTGAGCGCGTTACCAACTATGTTAGGCCTTGTTATGCTTTATTTTCTTCCTTGATAAATGATATTGAATACTATTCTATAGCGTTGGTGATCAGGTGCATGCACAGATGCCAAATTGCCCTTTAGATTTTGTGTTTGAGTGCTAGTAAAGCCAATTGGAGTGCTCTCTTTAGGTGTTTATTGTACTATTTGGAGATCTACAACAAGATAGAGTGAATAGAGGGATTATATTCATTGGATTTAGGATGCCTACTTCAAAATGAAAAGGCAACCTCAAAGCTGTTGGTAGTGTGCTCCAATAATAATATTGGAGGTGAAAGTTTCCAATGAAGGCCGATTGTGCATAGATAGAGATTCAAAAAATCAAAAACCAATTGATATGTTGAGCATCAAATTAGCATAGAGTCAAAGATTGTCAGACAACATCATCCAAGACATAAGTGATGCACACATATAATTGTGAAAGACACTTGACGATCATCAAGGCAATGAGAAGTAACAAGATGAGATGACATTATCCTCTACAAAATTCAACATAACTTAGCAAGGAGGAGCTATGACCTCAAATTCCAAGTTTATGTGTTTTTGAATTTTTGTAATATCCTTACGTTCAAGAAGGACGATGAAGGATTTGGGGGCCAGGCTCTTGGAGGGAAATCTTATATATGGAGAGTATGGAATATCTAATCTAACCTTCACTTAAGAATTTTCTCAAAAAATAAGGTGTTAAGTTTTAGGTATCGTCCTCTTGCATGATTTTTGCATAATTTAGAGGTGCAATTTAGGATAAGTAACCATTTAGGGAAAGGGAAATGAAGAAATATATTTCAATTATCGGTGGAAGAAATCATGAATGCATCTTGTATAGTGTATGAAACTCCATATAGAACCAACAAATCCAAAAAATGGCCTAGTATGATGGGAGTTTGCTCCACAAGACCCCCTTCCATCATTGTTTGAGAAAAAATTCTAGCACCTAAATTTAAAATGTTCCCATTTTGGAGGAGGTAAATAGAGGTGTATTAAGTATGGATGGATGATCATATTTGTACATACTAAGAATATGTTCCATGGTCTTCACTATGGAATCATTAGATTCATGAGAAGGATAAGTTAAGGATGCATTTTACTTCTTGAAAACCTCCTTTTTACACTTTTTTGGAAAAAATTCAGATGCTAATTTTATCCAAACTCTACTTTCGGAGCAAGCAAAGAGATCATTTAAGAGGCTTCCCATGGATTTTTGTATCCATACATGAACTCTATATATATATATATATATATATATATATATATATATATATATATATATATATATATATATATATATATATATATATATATATATATATATATATATACACACACACATATATATATATGTGTGTGTGTGTGTATGCATGTATGTATGTATGTATGTATGTATGTATGTATGTATGTATGTATGTATGTATGTATGTATGTGTGTGTGTGTCTCTTACCATAGAAAATTATAAAATCCAAGAAAGATCCAGATTAGGAAAGGATTAAAAGCTGTTTTAGATCTCCCATCTAACTTTTTATAAGGAAGTTAAAATCTTGTTTTAGGCCTCTTTCGAGGAGCGAATTAGCATGCAAGAAGGGAGGATTTGGAAAGATGAAACATCTTCATATATTTCTCTCTAAGTTAATGGAGAGATTTTTAGGATCTCCTTGAGAAAAAAAAGCTTCTAGGGACTTCAAAAACCACAATCAGCATGTCACACTTGGAGAGGCCATATCTTGGGCTAGCAAACTCCAAATCGGTTGTGGTATGGCTCCTTTCAAAGAGGACAAGATCTAATTAAATAATGAAAATAAATTTTGAAAATTATCTCCTTTTACAGGTCTATATAGGTCTACAAAGTTTGAACTATTTTTGTCAACTATCTACCGAAAACCATATCTTGCAAACCATGAAGCTAATTAAAGTAATTTCACTTCAAGTAACTTACACATGATAGATATTTCAATTTATGCTTAATTTCACGTCGTAAGAAAGTTTTCACAAGTTTACAGATGGATTACACATACATTTTTTGGCATATTTACATTATTTTTTATAATCATTTGAGTTTCATTGAGATTTTGCGAAGTGATCCAATGCTCTTCGACACTTCAAAGCTTATTTAAGAACTTAAAGAGGAAGGTGCAGAGGTCTTGAAGCTTCCAATATGAAACCATTGAGGGATGTATGGTTTATATTTTCCAGCATTTTACTTTATGTTTTGGCATGTTTTGTATGTACATGCATGAATTGGAATGCATACATCAAAGTTGATCATTTCTTAATTCAAAAAGTATGGATCAACTTTCTAGGTGTACATTTTTTATGGTTTGTAGGACACATAATTGTAGGAAGTACAAGGCTATTCAAGCAAGATGTCGTAATACAAGGCTATGCAAGCAAAAGAAACAAAAACAAGATTGAAAATTGGTGTGCAATTACAATGCTACAAAAAGGGTACAAGATCCTTGCTAAATTTATTGCCAACCAAATTTCTTGCCACTTACAAAGTTGCACTACAACATATGAGGGGCATATCGAGGTTGCCTATACCAACGGTCATGCCCGTCATCTATATAAACATTGGAAAAATGGAATTAAGCATACCAACGGTCACTTGACCATTTGAAATGGATCGTCGAGATGTTTTACGACCGCGGTTATTTGCATCGGTATAACCATCGGTATAAGTGTCGGTATAACTGTTGGTATAAGCGTGAGTAATTTCTAATAAATTAGGAACACTCATATCGATGGTTATATGGATGACTATACCGAGGTAGGGTTTTAAACATACCGAAACCCCGAGAGCAAAAATCAACATTTTGTGCATGTTTTACACTTAGTACTACTTGCTTCTATCAAACTTGCGCACACAAACCAAATTCAGACCTGCATTCTCTTGTGCACACACACACACAGATCACTCTCTCTACACACACACTCTCTCTCTCTTCACTCTCTAGATCTCACAACTTGGTAAGTGGAGCACCTACTCTTACACTTTGTCTTTGTCTATGCTTTATGTTTTATAATTTTTCTTCTCTTTGATTTTGTAGAAGTTTCTCGGCATCGATTCTTTGAAATTCAACGATAGACGACATACATTATGCTTTGAGGACAACGATCCAAAAGAGGGACATACATGTAAGTGATTGTTTTATTCTCTGTTGATAGAGAGAGAGAGAGAAAAAGAGATAAAGAGAGAGATAGAAAGATAGAGAGAGATAAAGACAGATGAAAGAGAGGAAGATAGAGAAAGGAATAAAGAGAGATGAAAGAGAGAAATATAGAGAGAGAGATAAAGATATATGAAAAAGAGAATGATAGAGAGGGATAAAGAGAGAGAAATAGAAATACATACACACACAAGTACACATTCATATACACACACATACACACCTTCATATACACACACATATACACACATGCATACACATACATATGCATACATACATACACATATATATACACATGCATGCATACATACACACACATGTACACACATGCATACACTACAAGGAATACGGGCGTATAGCGACGGTTAAGGCGACACAAATTGGTCGATATAAAATTGCAACATGCGTCGTAATGAGCGTCGCGCGCGGACCGTTGATTAAACGACGAAGTGAATGACATGTTTTGCAACTTGTACTGCGACGGGACCTACGATGCTCGCCTATAGCGTCGCTTATACGTGGGTTCCAAAAGCATCGCTTAAGTGACGCTTTGTACATCGCATAAGCGACGCTTTGTACATCGCATAAGCGACGCTGCCTGGCCATCGTTTATGCGACGCATCTAGCATCACTTACACGACAGTCTGTTGATGGGAAAAATTAAAACGTTGGAGGCTCTTCGATTGGCATTTTCACGCATCTGATCAAAGAGCTCTCCAATGTTCACAGTTGCGCTGCGCTTACGAGCTAAAGCAAGTATATGCAGGTCTCTATTTCTCTCTTTCTACATCTTTTTCGCTTTGAATTCTCTCTCTGTCTCTCTCTCACTTTGTTGAATCTCTCTCTTGTTCTCCTAATTGTTGACTCTTGTTCTTGAAATGTTATAGAAGTTCAAGTTTGCCAACATCTATATATCTACATCTTAAGAATACAACATGAACGAAAGAAAGGAGAAAATAACAAATGTGAATTATTCACAGGAGAAAAACCTATTTGAGTTAATTCATGTGCAGACAGATAAGCTTATACCTCTTTTCATGAGAAACTCGTTGAGTGTCAGTAGACAGGTTGTGGGTTTACAACGTGGGTCCATCAACAAAGAAGAAGAATATACAAGGGAGCATTAGCAACGAATTATGTGAATTATTCATAGAGAAAAACCTATTTGAGTTAATTCATGTGCGGACAGATAAGCTTATCTCTCTTTTCATGAGAAACTCGTTGAGTGTCAGTAGACAGGTTGTGGGTTTACAACGTGGGCCCATCAACAAAGGAGAAGCATATACAAGGGAGCATTAGTAGCGAATTATGTGAATTATTCACAGGAGAAAAACCTATTTGAGTTAATTCATGTGCAGACAGATAAGCTTATATCTCTTTTCATGAGAAACTCGTTGAGTGTCACTAGACAGGTTGTGGGTTTACAACGTGGGTCCATCAACAAA
>CM035427.1:123543918-123601418 GCA_020310875.1 Ceratopteris richardii
ACGGTCCCCGTTTTTTTTCCGGTTTCGCGGCGTCGCTATGCCCCCCTATTTCTTCTAGTGATGCATACACCAACACGCATACATACACACACATGTACACACATGCATACATATGCACACATATATCCACACATGCATACATACACACACAAACACACACACACATATACACAGACATACATACACACACATATACACACATGCATACATACACGCATCTACACGTATACACACACATACATACACACACATGTACACACATGCATACATACACACACATGTGCACACATGCATACATACACACACATGCATACATACACACATATACACACATGCATGCATACATACACACACATGCACACACATCCATACATACACACACACTCATACATACAGACACATGTACATACATGCATACATACACACACACATACACACACACATACATACACACGCATATACACGCATGCATACATACACACACACATATACGCACGTGCATACATATACACACACACATGTACACATATGCATACATACACACACACATATACACACATGCATATATATACATATGCATACATACATACACACACATACACATGCAAATTAAATATATAAAAATATGATTAGGATTTTTAGGTTGTTTACACATCCATACACATGCATACATACACACACACATATACACACATGCACATATACACACACACATATGCACACACACAAATACACACATGCATACACACACACACACATATAGACATGCATACATACACACACACACATATGCACACACATATATATGATTTCACTATACAAATATAAATCTGGAAGTAGATAGTGTTTAGGTCTAGTTCTTTAGGATTAGGGTTTGAGGGTTTTTACATACATATAATTCAATTAAATTTATATAGGGAAAAAATAAAGAAAAAATTAAGAAAAAAATCAGAATATATAAATACATAAATATATAAAATAGGATAATTGTATAGATAATAAATATCAAAAGAGCTAGTGTTTTAGATAAATAAAGTAAATATATATAATTAAATATAAAAAAATAGGATTTTAAAAATTTTATCAAATTAAATATATATATACTTACACATACACATATAAATATATAATAAATCATAATATATATATATATATATATATATATATATATATATATATATATATATATATATAATAGGATAATTGTATAGATGAATAAATATGAAAATAGCTAGTGTTTTAAATCAATAAATTTAAATATATAAAAAGAGGATTTGAAGGTTTTTTATCAAATTAAATATACATACACATACACATGCACATATAAATATATACATGCATAACATATATACACACATACACATATAATACATATACTTATATACATATATATACACATGCATACACACATATACAGATTTTAGGTGAAGCTCTTTATGATAAGGGTTTTAGAATTTTTACATACATATAATTCAATTCAATTTATATAAGGAAAAAATAAAGGAAAAACTAAGAAGAAATCAAAATATATAAATAAATATATATTTAAAATAGGATGATTATATAGATAAATAAATATCAAAAGAGCTAGTGTTTTAAATAAATTAATTGAATATATATTATTAAATATATAAAAATAGGATTTTAAGGTTTTAGGTCAAATTAAATATATAGATACATATGTTGATATATTTAGGTAGTGATGTGTGTGAACACTCTAGGACTACCGGGGCACTTTTTTCCCTCTTTAGGAGGTTTTTTTCCCCCGGCTTGTATATACGCCTACTGCCCTAATGGGCTACTTATCTTTGTACATTCTCTAGTAATACATTCAGTATTGTGTGTTTGTGCTCCAAGCTTCTTCTTCTTCCTTGTGCTGTTCGATGCTTCCGCAGACGTCTATCTCCAACAATTGGTATCAGAGCAGGTCGTCGCTTCTTCTAGGGCGCCGTCAACACTCCTCCGTTTGCAGTCTCAGATTTGCACGAAATTTGGTGAGCATACTCAGGGTGTTTCCGAGATCAAAACGGCTTCGCTCTATGGTGCCGAAATTGCGATCTGAGCTCGTTTCGGCCTCCGAACGCACTATCGCAGTGCTTGTGCAGGCCATTTCGTCCCTTTGTGCCGAAGGTATATACCAGTTTTTGTTCGCCAGTTTAAGCGTCTCAAAGTCTGCTACAGGTCTAGCAGAACTCGTCTAGGTTGTTCCGTTCAACTTTTTGAGATACAGTCAATTTTCTGCATCAAGGTATTTTAGTCACCGGCCATGGCTGAAAGCAGTGATGTATTCCGTATGTTGGTTGTTCAGGATAAGTTGGATGGTACCACCTACCCATTATGGGCTTATATGATGCGACATCTACTGGTTGCAAAAGGATTGTGGAACATTGTGCAGGGTGTTGAAAGACGTCCTGTTACACCTGTAACGACAAGTACTGCAAATACAGGTGTTGGAGCTGATGAAGATGGTGTCGAAGATGATATTCCGTAGATTCCTGTTCGTGCTGTTGTTTCTGTTGCACCTACTGCAGAGCAGATTTGTTGGGATGGCAGAGATGCCCAAGCACATGCATTGATAGCTTTGTGTTTCAAACGTGCCATTATTCCTCACATTCGCTCTTGCAGAACAATAAAGGATGCTTGGGATACACTTACCACTTTGTACCAGGCTAGGAATGAGGCTCGTGTTGCTTACCTCCGAAAATAGTTGGAGTGTGAGCACATGAATGAAGGTGATTCTATGGACAGTTTTCTTACAAAGATCAAAGACCTGAAGGAACAATTGATTTCTACTGATGAGGTTATACTAGATAGCTCACTTATGCAGACCGTTCTGAATGGTCTTCCTGATTCATATCAGAGTTTTGCCTCTACTCTTCGGTTGATGATGAAAGGCAATCCGAATGCCTTGTCATTTGAGGAATTAGTCTCTGTTCTGTTGCAGGAAGATTAGTCCAGGCAGAACAGGTCCATTATGCGTGTTGCAGATCAAGCTTTCCTGGCTAGTCAGAAGGGCAAAGGAAAATGGAGCTCTTCTACTAGTAAGCAAAAATCTGCAAATGCTGCACAATCGAAGAACCAGGATAAAGATGAGAAGAAATCAAAAAAGCAAAAATTGTTCTGCAAGTACTGTAAAGGAAACGATCATATTATAAAGAACTGTTCAAAACTAGCTGCTAAAGAGGCAAAGAAGAAAGAGGCTGGAATGGTTGTTGCAGAGGCCTCTACACCAAAAACAGAGTCTGCAAATCTTGTGCAGGAAGAAGAATGGGCGTTTACTACTGTCTGCAGTTTTGACCCATCTTCTCATGATCAGTGCATGTCTGCAGTAGACTCAGATGTTTGGTACTTTGACAGTGGGGCAACCAAACATATTACCTCGCAGCGCAGTTTCTTCTCTTCACTCGAGCCTGCCCCTACAAGGAATATTGTCACATGCGCCAATAACTCCTCTTATCCTGTTATGGGAGTTGGTAAGATCATTTTGACTACTGCTGATGGTAGTTCTTTCACTTTGTCAGATGCTTTATTTGTGCCAGGGATCAAAAAGAACCTGTTATCTGTTTCTGCATTAGCCAAGATTGGCTTGGTTGTGAAATTCGTTGATGACAGGTGTACAGTCCATGATCTCTCAAATGGCGATGTGATTAATTCTTCTCGCATTTTATGTCGTGGGCTGTATAAGCTCATAGACTATGAAAGATCTGTGAATGATTTGGCATGTGCAGTTCATGATTCTCAGGCTATGTCAGATGCAAAGCTTTGGCATGCACGCTTTGGTCATCTGAATTTTGCTAGTTTGTTACGCCTGTAGAAATCTGAAATGGTGTCCTCTTTGCCCAAACTTGAGGCACCTGGAAAACATGTTTGTGAAGGCTGTATTTTGGGCAAAATGCAGCGTTCTTCCTGTCCAAAAGATGGTTCAATTCGGGCTACGCAGAAATTCCAGCTTGTACATAGTGATGTCTGTGGTCCTATGCAGACACACTCTTTTGGAAATTACCTTTACTTCGTGACTTTCATTGATGATTTTTCCAGGCATGGATGGGTATATCCACTCAAAGCAAAGTCCGAAGTGTTCATGTGCTTCAAACAGTTTTTGGTTTTGGCTGAAAATCTGTCAGCATGTAAAATGGGCACCCTCCGTTCTAATCGAGGGGGGGAATATATGTCTTCAGATTTTAATGCATTTCTGGCTGAACGTGGGATAAAGCACCACTGTACAGTGCCGTATACACCTCAACAGAATGGAGTTGCTGAATGAAAGAACATGTCACTCATGGAGATGGAGAGGTGCATGGTCAAAAGTCAGGCTTTACCACATAGTTTCTGGCTTGAGGTTGTCATGTGTGCAGCATATGTACTGAATAGGTGTCCCACTAAAGTGTTGCAGAAGTGTTGCAGTCTATCACTCCATATGAGGCTTGGCATGACCGCAAGCCATCTGTTGCTCATCTGCGTGTTTTTGGTTGTTTGGCATATGCATTAGTGCCTGAACAACATTGCAGAAAATTGGATGATAAGGCAGTAAAATGTATTTTTGTTGGGTACAATTCTGAAAGTAAAGGCTATTGTCTGTATCATCCACACACTAAACACATTCTAGTTAGCCGTGATGTTGTCTTTGTGGAAGATGCTATTCAGCCATTGCTTTCATGTACTAAGGAGACATCTGTTAGCTCCAAAGACATGTATGATACTTTGATGCTTTTTTTTACAGGTGGACAGGCTAGTGTTGGTCCTAATGAGGCAACTTCTTAGCCTTTGCAGGTTTCATGTGATGATGCACATCATTCCATTTCCGATGCAGATTTACATGATGCACTTGTTGATGAGAGAGCTGATATTGAGCAGACAAAAACTATGCCAAAATGGCCGGTGCAGACTTTGCGTGATAGCAAATTAGACGCACCTTTGTCATATCGTACTCGTCTAGGCTCTCATAGTGCCTCCTTTGCATCAAATTGCTATGCTATGGTTGCATCTAGTGTCTATGATGAGAATGAGCCTGTTTCTTTTGATGAAGCACAAAATTCAGAAAATTGGATGGCTGCTATGCAATTTGAATATGATGCTATAATGAAGAATGGTACATCGTCTTTATGTGACTTGCCTCCTGGCAAGAAGGCCATTGGCACTAAGTGGGTATACAAGCTGAAGCGTAAACCCGATGGTATAGTTGACAGGTATAAGGCTAGGCTTGTTGCAAAGGGTTATGCACTGGAAAGAGGCATTGATTTTGATGAGACCTTTGCACCTACATGCCGTATGACTACTGTTCGAAGCATTTGTGCACTTGCAGCCCATCATGGTTGGAATGTACATCAATTGGACATTAAAACAGAATTTCTGAATGGTGACTTGCATGAAGAAGTGTATGTTTTTCAGCCCCGTGGCTTTGTGCAGAAAGGGCATGAAAACCAGGTTTGCAGGTTAAAGAACGCATTATATGGTTTAAAGCAAGCACCACGTGCTTCGTATGAGAAGATACATGCCTATCTGATTGCACATGGTTTTGAGAACAGCCCAACTGAAAGCACCTTATATGTTAAACGTGCTAATGATGTGCTTCTGATCATTGTTGTCTATGTTGATGACATGCTACTCACTGGTCCTATTGAGACACATATTGCTGATTTTAGGGCTGATTTGCATGCCTCATTTGAGATGTCTGATTTGGGGCATTTGCATCACTATTTGGGCATTCAGTTTATGCACGTTGATGGTGGAATGGCTTTGTGTCAAACGAAATATATTGACACATTATTCAGCGTTTTGGCCTTGAAGACTGTAAGCCTATTGCCACTCCTATGGAGACAGGTTTACGATTGAGTCTTCATGATGCTGGAGATGCATTTGATGCTGTTCTCTATCAGCAGGCTGTTGGATGCTTGATTTACTTATGCATTACTCGGCCAGATATTCAGTTTGTTGTCTCAGAGATGAGCAGGTTTATGCATTGCCCAGGAGTCACACATTGGAAAGCGGTTAAGCGCATCTTTTGCTACTTGAGTGGTACTCGGCTACTTGGGTTGTTTTATCCCAAGGGGGATTTTTCTGACTTAGATTGGGCTGGTTGCTATGACACTCGTGTGTCCACCAGTGGTTTTTGCTTCATGCTTGGTAGCTCCTGTATATCTTGGTTAGAAGCAGTCTACTGTGGCCACATATATATATATATATATATATATATATATATATATATATATATATATATATATATATATATATATATATATATATATATTCATAGGATAATTGTATAAATAAATAAACATGAAAAGAGCTTTTATTTTAAATAATTTATATTTACTTAAATATATAAAAATAGGATTTTAAGGTTTTTTATCAAATTAAATATATATACACATACACATACACATATACACATATATATATATATATATATATATATATATATATATATATATATATATATATATATATATATATATATATATATATATATATATATATATATATATATATATATATATATATATATATATATATATAGACATATACACATACACATATATATACATATGCATACACACATATACATGTTTTTTGTCTAGGTCTTTATGATTAGGGTTTTAGGATTTTTATATATGCATAACATATAGACACACATACACATATAATACATATACATATATACATGTATATTGACATGCATACACACATATACATATTTTAGGTCTAGCTCTTTAGGATTAGGGTTTTAGGGTTTTTACATACATATAATTCAATAAAATTTATATAAGGAAAAATAAAAAAAATCAAAATATATAAATCAATATATACATAAAATAGGATAGTTAGATAGATAAATAAATATCAATAGAGCTAGTGCTTTGAATAAATAAATTAAATATATATACACATACACATACACATATACATATATAATAAAGTAGAATATATATATATATATATATATATATATATATATATATAGCATAAATGTATAGATAAATAAATATGAAAAAGAGCTAGTGTTTTAAATAGGTCTAGGTCTTTAGGCTTTTTAGGTTTTTTATGATATATAGAAAATAGGTCTAGGTCTTTAGGGTTTTTAGTTTTTTTATGAGATATAGAAAATAGGTCTAGGTCTTTAGGATTAATATTTTAGGTTTTTTTAGGTCTTTAGGTCTTTAGGTTTTACTATGAATAATAAAAAGAAAATAAAATAATTAGAATATTAATTAAACCTATATATATTTTAGTTTTATGTCTTTAGGATTATGGTTTTTTGGTTTCATAAAACATAATAATTTTTTTAAAATATCCATATTGTATGAGATGGCTAGTTTGGATCCGGAGGAGAGAATGGCATGTCCTTGCACTGAGTGCAAGTATCAAATTTATGGAAAACAACGGATTTGTACTGCACATGTTAGAGAGTATGGATCATTTGATAAAAGTTGACTAAAAAACCTACGCTAGCATTCGAATGGTCCCCTTGGTGAGCAGGTGGACCTAAATGGCATGGCACCGATAACCTCTGGTGGACAAAAGAGAACAAAAAGGGAGTTAGAAGTACAAGGTACTAATAGCATTACATAGAATGAACACATGGAAGAAATGCTCAAAGCATTTTATGAGATGGACGAAGATCATGATGGTGGAGAAGATGTCGTAAGTTTCATGGACACAATAGAATTTCCACGATCTGAAGCCGATGAAGAATATAAAAACATGTGAAGACTAGCTCATTTACCACTGTATAATGGAGCAAAGATATCTATACTATGTGTGTCACTCGTGATGCTCAATCTGCAATCCATTTATGGATGGTCAGATAGTAGCTTCTCTAAATTGTTTAGGTAAGTGGATTTGAAATAAACTTTCATTGGTGTATCAAAATAACTTTATTTACTAATATCATTCTAATTGCTTATTGTAGGCTTGTTAAAGATCATTTTATCCAAAAGGCAATGACATGTCTCCAACACTTGGAGATGCAAAGAAAACTTTTACACTCCATTGGAATGGATTACACTAAGATTCATTCTTATCAGAATGATTGCATCCTCTTTTGAAATGAGCATGAGCATCTCCACATATGTCTAAATTATGGATCAAATAGATTGGGAGACGACCTTCTGAGCGAAGCCATCCCCCCAAAAGTTCATTGCCACTTTCCTATCATTCCACGAATTAAGAGCATGTTTAGATGCAAGTCCATAGGTGAGTTAATGTCATGGCATGCAAAGAGCTGGTCTAGAGATGGTGTAATGTGAGTGCTTGCTGAATCTGATGCTTGGAAACACATAGATAGTAAGTGGCTAGAGTTTTCTAGTGAGCCTCAAAACATACGTCTAGGCCTCGCTATGGATGTAGTAAATCCATTTGGTTTACGCAGCTCTTCATGGAGCACATGGCCTATATGTTTGGTCAATTATAACATCCCACCATGACTGGCCACAAAGAAGGATCATTTATTATTAGCTCTTATTGTGCCAGGTAAATATAAGGTAAAAAAACATGGATCTATACCTTGCACCATTTGTGGAAGAGCTGCGTATTTTATGGGATGAGATTATTGTGCGTGACATGTCTCAACCTATGAGAAGATGAGACGTGTGAGTGCAAGGCATACTTATGTGGATGATGCATGACTGGTTATGGTGAATGTTCAAGTTTATCGATTTCGGGTTACCATCCTTGTCCCTTATGCGGACCCTGACTCGAAGCACGCTATTCCAAAGCACGACGTAAAATTGTCTGTGAAGGACATCGTAGAAATTTTCTTGATGGGTATGTTTTACGTGAAGGGCAAATTGGTCAATAAGTGCAATGCCAAATGAAAGCTAGTGATTGGAAACAACTGTGGGATTTAGAAACTCCAGTCATTCGCATGAAACAGTTGTCGATCTTTCATGAATTCCCTTATTGGAGTGAGCCATTGATCAATAATTTGATAGATCCGATGCATATTTTTAAGAATGTGGGAGAGATTCTCCTGAAGACTTTGATCGGAAAGAAAGAAAGCAAAGCACAAAGGAAGGACTTAGAAGAGCACATTCTTCTGCAAGAATGGTTGGCAATTACTAAGCCCAACAAAATAATATCATTACCAAGATCTCCTTGGATGCTTTGTAGGATGGAAGAGAAACAAGCAAAGAAGATAATTTCAAAGTTTTGGACACCTACTGGAAGCATGAGGTGTCTAAAGACTGTTTTCACATGAAACTACAATCTTGGAGGGCTCAAGTCTCATGATTGGCACAAGTTTCTACAGTTTATGCTCCTTGTAGCTTTAAAACACTGTCTTTTGGAGGATGTGCAAACAAGCATTTATAAAATTTGTTCCTTGGTATAGTGGATCTCTTCTAAACAGATAAATAGAGATAGCATAGAGAGTAAAAAACTCAATGCTATTGAGGCTATTTGTATGGTAGAGAAATAATTTCACACAAGTATTCTCACTATTCAGCTTCATTTACTTGTTCATGTGGTAGATGAAGTTGCAATAGTAGGAACTATCCAAAGTTGATGGATGTTCTTCTTAGAGCGCTTAATGGAGACATTAAATGGGTTTGTTTGACAAAGAGCACGTCAAGAGGGTAGCATGGCAGAGGGATGGCTTGTACAAGAGTCTCTTGTATTCATAACTGAGTTTGTATGTATGTCGGATCCAAAAATGCCTCGCTTATGGAGTGATGATGAAGATGTTTATCTCGTAGATGATGAGCCACAAGGTAAAGGGATGCAAAAAAAAAAAAGATGTAGCTTTCAGAGAGAAGGCAATGAAGTTTTGCATCATTAACTCTGAGCCTATGCAGAAGTTTTTAGAAAAGTATGAGCTTGCCAAGGAGACAAATGCAAAGGAAAGAGCTCAGTTTTGACAAAATCGTTCCACTTAATTTTTACCCCTTCCAGAAAGTCTTCGACCTCTTCCATCCTTTCCAATGAGCAGATGGCTAGATACAGCAGTTTCACAACCAAAGGAAGCGGGTGAAGATATCTCTGAAGAAGAAGAACAAGAACTCGCAAAGGGATGTGATTGGGAGTATTCTAAATACACTATGGTCTCATCGACGACACTTTGAGATCACACGAATTGATAAAAGTAGGTCTACTTTTGATAGTGGGGTGATGAGTGCAAGAGACGATAATGCTCAAGAAGGCCAACTAGATTATTCTAGAGTGATTCAAGATATCTTAAAGCTATCCTTCAAGAAGTTTGATTACTTTTTTTTTTATGTGAAATGGTTCAAAGTAGTCATCTCTAGAAGAAACACAACATTGATGTGAGATAAAAGTGGTATGCTTCAATGTTGGATGTGATGGCTGGGTACAATCAGAAGATCAAGGTGGTGCTGCTAGACCTGCTTCACACCTGCCCTTTCTTTTCTTCAGATATGGTTAGGAGACTCCTTGAGCTTCCAAATGACACCAAGAAACTATATATGTGCTTTACAAAGTGATTGAGTAATGATCAAATCAAAACAGATAAGTTTGAACCTTCATAAGTCCAAAAACTTGCTATTCCTATAATGACACCTGCTCAGTCCTAAGCTCAGTGTGTCCAGCACACTTACAATTGATCTAATTCCTTCTGGGAGTATTAAATTAACTTAACAAGCTATCATTAGCAAGTTAAATCACTCCAAATGATAAACTATACAATGAGCATGATGTTTAGCAAAATCAGGGACACCCCCGACTTTTTAGGAATCACACAGAAATATACCAGTGATCACTTCGACAGCAATTTCTCTCAATTGGCTGAATAGATTGACTTGAAATTTTGTAGTGTTGTAGAATGCTTTGAGCTGGTTCCAATGAGCCCTGGATCATCAAATTTGGTTCAGTAGATCTTGAGATATGTCCTGTTGAAGTTGACAGACTTGGAGGTAGTCACTCAGAGAAAAAACAGAGTAAACACTATGAGTATATGTATTGATACTATCAAATGTACATTCCCATTGGCATGTAGAATGATGCCCAATGGTACTCAGAGGTGTAGGCTAGATGGTAGCTCTCACACTCTCACAAATATGCTTGGATTAGCCTCGGGAAGAGTGTAATCTAACCCGCGACTTTTACATTGACTTTCTTTTATAGGAGTTTTGAATGAATTTGAATTTGAATTCAAATTAAAGTTCCCTTGATTCTCACTACTAGACTTAGGGAGATATTCCCTCAACTAGATCATCTAATTTTTCCACGACTCTAGTCTAGTAGGTATGATTACAATGTTGGTAAAGTCACATGGACTTTTACATGAGATAAAGGTAAGAATCAATAAGACTAGGTTCACATGATTATTGACTCTTGTGAATGTATCATCCAAGGGTCCAAACTTTTATGCTTTCCAAGGGTTCAATAGTCCAATCTTCATGTTGGGTCTTCAAAGGCACAAAGCAAAGCCAAGTGTTAAGGCTTGTTTGCACCAACAGCTCCCCCTCAAGCCAAACACTTGCTTGAGTCTTCATATTTAGTCTTCAATGATATCCTGTAATCCAATCATGGATTTAAACTTGCATAGCTTGCTCCCATCCAGAGCTTTTGTAAGCAAATCTGCACATTGAATATTAGTGGACACATAAGACAATTGGATTTCCTTGCTAAGTAGTTTCTCCCTCACATAGTGGTAATGCACCTCTATGTGTTTTGTCCTAGCATGATACACAGGATTAGCAGCTAGATGGAGTGAACTTGTGTTATCACCAAATATGATAGGTGGCCTTGTGTATAGGCCTAATTCTGAATAGAGTAACTTCAACCATATTGCTTCTTGAGTGGCATTGGCTAGCCCTCTGTACTCTGCCTCAGTAGATGATAGAGCCACTGTGGGTTGTTTCTTGGATGACCAAGAAATTGGTTTATCACCTGCAAAGCATATGTAACCAGATGTACTCCTCCTGTCATCCTTGCAACCTGCCCAATCTGCATCTGAGTATACCTTGATGTCAATGTCTGATGAATATGGATAATACAAACCATGATTTTGTGTTCCCTTTAGGTACTTTACTATCTTCTTGGCTGCCTCCAAATGTGGTACTCTTGGCTTATGCATAAATTGGCTAAGTACACTAACACCATATGAGATATCAATCCTAGTTAAGGTAGCATAATTAAGACTACCTACCAAACTTTGGTAACCTGTGATATCCTTGAGTTCTTCTCCTTCATGTGCACTGATTTTGTGGTTGACCTCCATAGGAATGTTTGAGACTTTAGCTTCCTGCAAGTTAAACTTCTTGACCATGTCCTGAATGTACTTCTTCTGAGTAATGTATATACCTGAATTTGTGTAGACCAATTCAAGTCCTAGGAAGTACTTCAATAATCCAAGATCATTGATCTTGAATTCCTTCATCATTTGACCTTTGATGTGTCTAATTCCTTGAACATCATTTCCTGTAATAATGATGTCATCAACATAGACACACAAGTATATTACCTCTGAATTGTTTTTCTTTATAAACAATGAAGTATCTGCTTTACTCATCACAAATCCTTGATCCAAGAGATAGGTTGTCAACCTATAGTTCCATGCTCTAGGTGCCTGCTTCAATCCATACAGAGCTTTCTTCAATTTGCAAACATGATTTACCTTATTGGGATCCTCATAGCCAGGTGGTTGTGACATGTAGACCTCTTCAGATATCCATCCATTCAAGAATGCATTCTTCACATCCAATTGGTACATGTTCCAATTCTTGGATGCAGCTACACTCACCATAATTCTGATAGTTGGCATCTTTGCCACAGGAGAAAATGTCTCCTCATAATCAATGCCTTGGGTTTGTGCAAAACCCTTGGCCACCAACCTAGCTTTGTACCTACTTATTGAACCATCTGAGTTCCTTTTGAGTTTGTAGATCCATCTGGATCCTATCACCTTCATGGAGTCCTTCTTGGGTACCAAGTCCCAAGTATCACTCTCCTTGAGAGCCTCCATTTCTTCATCCATTGCTTCCTTCCATTCTGGTTTAGTAATAGCTTCCTCAAATGTACCTGGTTCTTCACTTAAGATATCCTTTGCAAGATATACAGAGTGCTTGGTTCCAAGTGAAGTATCATATCCATACCTAATAGGTTTCTTCTTTTCCCTTGAAGATCTCCTCATAGCTTGTGTTGAGGATTCTGGATTGTCTTCAAGTTGCTTCATCTTCATCTTCCCTTTTGATTTCCAAGCTTTGAACTCTTCAATGTTGATGGTGTCTTCATCATCTGAGCTTGTGTCTTCATTCTGAGTTGGTTCTTGCCTGACAAGCTTTGGAAAGTCTTCTTCCATATCATAAGGTAAACTCACTTTCCTGCACTCATTATCATACCATGAATCATTTTCATCAAAGATGACATCTCTGCTTACCTTGAAGCCTTTGTTTGAGGGATTATAGAACCTGTATCCTTTCTGATTCAAATCATAACCAATAAAGATACACTTTTCAGCCTTAGGGTCTAGCTTTCCCCTTACTTGTGAGGGAATATGCACATATGCAACACACCCAAAGATCTTGCAATGATCCAGAGATGGTCTCTTACCATGCCAAGCCTCATAGGGTGTCATTCCATCAAGTGTCTTTGATGGCAACCTGTTAATTAAGTATGTGGCAGTAGATACACTCTCTGCCCAAAGATAGTTTGGTAGTTTCTTCTCATTAAGCATAGACCTAGCTGTCTCCACAATGAGTCTATTTCTTCTTTCAGCTACCCCATTTTGTTCAGGTGAGTACCTTGTGGTAATCTCCCTCTTGATGCCTCTTTCCTGCAAGAATTCTTCAAAATCATTGGAGAAGTATTCTCCACCACCATCAGACCTTAATCTCTTCAAATGTCTACCTGTTTGATTCTCTACTAATGCAAGATACCTTTTGAAGCAATTAAATACTTCATCTTTATGTTTCATGAAGTATAAGACAGTCCATCTGCTATAATCATCTATAAAAGATACATAGTACCTTGATCCAGATATGGATGGCTCCTTGCTTGGTCCCCAAACATCTGTATGCACCAATTCCAAGTAATCTTCATGCATAAATCCTTTCTTGGTATATGGCAACCTGTGTGACTTACCAAATTGACAAGCCCCACACTTGTATATCATGTGTTGCTTGGATACATTAGGTATCCCAAGCACACATTGATCTCTGCTCATCTGCTTTATGGTTCTCTCTCCAATGTGACCCAATCTCTTGTGCCACATCTCCAATTCTGATAGGGTTTGGTCCCTATAGTTGTACAAGGCAATATTTTTAGTATCCTCAAGTTCAAAGGTAAATAGTCTACCTGACTTCTCTCCCTTGGCTATCCTTCTGAATCCATGTCTTGGATCCTCCACAAATGCACCATGTTGAGTGAACCTGACCTGTAGACCTTTTTCAACAATCTGACCTACACTCATCAGATTCTTGGTGATTGTTGGGACATACAATACTCTGCTTAGCAAATTCTGATTACCATCACTTGTTTTGACATTACCTACTTTAACCACTGAGTGTTTAGTGTCATCACCTGTCTGCACTTGGTGCTTGCCTTTAGGTTCTTCCAAATCAGAGAGTAAGGCAACATTCCCAGCTACATGGTTAGAGCAACCTGAGTCAATATAGAACAAATGATCATCATTGATACCTGATTTAGATGTCATGTTCATAATCAACAAGGAATCATCTTGATCCTCTGCATAATTGTTGTAATCCTTTCTGTTCCTATATCCTCCTTGATAATTGCCATTGTGATTGTAGCTATTGTTGTAATTATTGTTGTAATTATTGTTGTAGCCATGGTAGCCTTGAGATTGATTGAACCTGCCTCTGCCTTGGGAGTATCCTCCTCTTTGGTGACCTCTTCCTCTTTGGTTCTTGTAGTTTTTGTAGCATTCATCTGTAGTATGATTAGACAAGCCACAAATATTGCATGGAGATTGATTATAGGGTCTCCCCCTACCTGACTTACCTCCTCTGCCCCTACCTCTAGATGATCTACCTCTCCCTGCATAGTTTGCTTGGGAGGTGGATCCTTCATCATCAACCTTCTTGCTTTTACCCTTATCTTTAGACTTCTTATCTGTATATAGGGCAGAGGGATTGTTACCTTTTGATTGCTCTCCATTCTTTGTGATCTTGGCTTCATGTGTAAAGAGTTGTCCAATCAAAGTTGTTAGATCAGGTGCTTGAATGTCCATGTACAAGTCCATTGCAGTGGTAAAGCTCTCCCACTTGTCATCTGCTTTGAGTCCATTGATCACTTGTCTAACAATTTGCTCTTCTTCAATCTCTTCTCCAACACTTGCAAGTTGATCTGCTATATCTTTGACTTTGGTGACAAAATCTGAAACACATTGTTTTGATTGTTTCCTAAGAGTTGTAAACTCAATCCATAGCTGATTCTTTCTGGCCCTTGTGCTTGATGAGAAGTATGTTGACAAGGTTTCCCAAGTCTCTTGGGAAGTCTTACAGTTCCTAACATGAGGTAGAAGAAAATCAGAGATAGAGTTTAGAAGATATGACCTTGCCAAAGCATCTTTAGCACACCATTGATTAAGTCTCTCATGCTCATCCTTTGTAGGTAGGCCTCTGGTTTTGAATGAGGGCAACTCCTCATCTCCTGATATGTATCCATACAAGCTTCTCCCTTGTAGATAAGTCTTCATTCTTAATGACCATGCCTGGTAGTTATTCCTATCCAATTTGTCAATAAAGGAAGGGAAACCATCACCCATGATTACCTTGTTTGCTCTGATACCACTGTTGGATGTGATGGCTGGGTACAATCAGAAGATCAAGGTGGTGCTGCTAGACCTGCTTCACACCTGCCCTTTCTTTTCTTCAGATATGGTTAGGAGACTCCTTGAGCTTCCAAATGACACCAAGAAACTATATATGTGCTTTACAAAGTGATTGAGTAATGATCAAATCAAAACAGATAAGTTTGAACCTTCATAAGTCCAAAAACTTGCTATTCCTGTAATGACACCTGCTCAGTCCTAAGCTCAGTGTGTCCAGCACACTTACAATTGATCTAATTCCTTCTGGGAGTATTAAATTAACTTAACAAGCTATCATTAGCAAGTTAAATCACTCCAAATGATAAACTATACACTGAGCATGATGTTTAGCAAAATCAGGGACACCCCCGACTTTTTAGGAATCACACAGAAATATACCAGTGATCACTTCGACAGCGATTTCTCTCAATTGGCTGAATAGATTGACTTGAAATTTTGTAGTGTTGTAGAATGCTTTGAGCTGGTTCCAATGAGCCCTGGATCATCAAATTTGGTTCAGTAGATCTTGCGATATGTCCTGTTGAAGTTGACAGACTTGGAGGTAGTCACTCAGAGAAAAAACAGAGTAAACACTATGAGTATATGTATTGATACTATCAAATGTACATTCCCATTGGCATGTAGAATGATGCCCAATGGTACTCAGAGGTGTAGGCTAGATGGTAGCTCTCACACTCTCACAAATATGCTTGGATTAGCCTCGGGAAGAGTGTAATCTAACCCGCGACTTTTACATTGACTTTTATAGGAGTTTTGAATGAATTTGAATTTGAATTCAAATTAAAGTTCCCTTGATTCTCTCTACTAGACTTAGGGAGATATTCCCTCAACTAGATCATCTAATTTTTCCACGACTCTAGTCTAGTAGGTATGATTACAATGTTGGTAAAGTCACATGGACTTTTACATGAGATAAAGGTAAGAATCAATAAGACTAGGTTCACATGATTATTGACTCTTGTGAATGTATCATCCAAGGGTCCAAACTTTTATGCTTTCCAAGGGTTCAATAGTCCAATCTTCATGTTGGGTCTTCAAAGGCACAAAGCAAAGCCAAGTGTTAAGGCTTGTTTGCACCAACATTCAAGTCGACTCCACAAAATTATGGAAGGATAAAAAAGATATATTTGTAATTCTCAAGTGAGCAAGTTGTTTTTATACAGATTTGAGAGAACTAGAGTGGCTATTTGTTTTACGAGTCTCCCCACATAGTAGACAAATTTGTGAGAACATAGATATATAAGAAAGTCCATCTGTAGTGGACTCTAAAATTCATTCGATAGTCAAGGAAGAGGAGATCATTGTCTAAGAAGAAAAGGTCCTAAAAGAAGACAAGATACACAATGAAGCAGTAGATGATGATCAAGAAGAAGCTAGCATACCAAGAGATTTAGAAGTCGCCAATATAGAGATAGAATTCTCTGTGCATCGAATCTCAAAAATGATGCTAGAATACAGGAGTTTTGAATCAAAAACTTGTACGTACTAATTTTTGTTTACTTTTTTTGCTATGTTCTTTTGTACACTACCCTTTCTCTATATTACCTTTATCATTTCATATGCTAATTATTTGAGTTCTTTTGTTACAGAGCACAATGGGAGACAACCCTCCATTCACTCCATATTCCATGATAGAGGAGAAATTTTTAGAGTTCCTATCTCATGTGCCATTGCATATATGGTCGCTGCATCATAGTATTGGATTGCTCGTGGTAGCACTCCCCTCGGCCTCACTCCTTTCAGCCTCACTCCTATCGGCCTCACTCCTGCCCGCCTCACCTCTTGTGGGCAGTGCTACTCCCACTGGAGGTGTGTCTCATAGCTTTATGACTCCACTATGACCATCTTTTCAGTCATCCCCTAGTGGTTCTAGTAGAAGACGTGTGTGTTCAACACCTCAGCACGATAGAGGTGTTGGCCTATCTCATAGGTTGAGGTCACGCTCTGGAGCAGGAGGTTTTAAGAGTGGATCTAAATGTAGCTCTGGAGGAGGCAGCTATTGTGGAGGCACTATGAACGACGTTTTGTCATCCACATCTACTCCTAGAGTGAGTACCTCGGATGTAGGTACGCCACGTGGAACACGACATACACCTTGGGGTGCTCATGACCATGATGATTCCAAGGTGTATAGTATCCGTGATGGAGCTTCGGTGATGGATGTAGCCAAAAAGCCCATGCATCATCGTATAAGGTAGCTTTGCTCCATATAGCTTGGACACTCTATCATGTGGAAATGGAGTAAACAAGATAAAGATCGAAAAAAAATTTTGCATACCGCATGTGAAGTTATGGTTACCAAAGCTTTCAGAGTAGGCTTACCAAAGCCTATATGGTTAGATGTTGAGGAGTGAGATATGATTCATGATGTGCAAAAGCAGACTCTTGACTGATATTGCCAACATCGAGATGCCGCAGCCACACGTTAAAATACGGTTGGATCGTCACATTTGGGTAGTGACACATATGATACTATGCATCACGAAGTTGTAAGTACCATTTGGTTTATTGAATTTTGTTTGTGTTAAGCATTTCATGTATGTTAATCTAACGTTTTCTATATTTGTTGCACGAGTTGGAGAATGGGTCATCCTCCAATAGGAATGGAGGAGGCTTATGGATATCGTCATGATTTGATGGCACTATTGGAGGACTTGGAGGGATGCTATGCGGTCGTTTCATGGGAGCATTTGTGATGAGGTGATGAATTTAGAAACTTGGTTTTTACTTGTTGTTTATAATCTCATGTAAATTTATCTCATTTCATGAATGTTCTTTGTTGGAGGACTTCTGATATAGATGTTTCAATCTATCAGTGCATGTATATGACAATGGTATGCCACAATTTTTTATTTGGCTCATATATGGTAGTGGTGCACTAGAATTTTGTATTTGATTTTTATATGGTAGTGCTTTGCTACATTTTGTATTTGCCGCATATATGATAGTGGTTTGCCACACTCTTGTACATGCTTCATTTATGAAATATATAACTTCTTTTCTACATGGTTCATGGTTCATTCTAATCATCTCTTTTGTGTTTGATAGTATTTTGCTTTATGAAATCATATTTCAATTTCCATTAGAGTACACATCACATGTACTCGGTTTTTTTTGTGTAGAGTGTGTTGTCTTTTGTTAAACAACATCATGGTAATTTTATTGTAGCAAAACACAATAAATTCTGCCCAAAAACAATTTTTCTAGTATGGTCGTCGATATGAGCGATGGTACTCCCAGGATGGTCACTAGTATGTGCAACGGTACACCCAGCGGGCGTTAGTATAGACGTTGTTATGGGCATCGATATGAGCATTGGAAATACGGACACTCATAGAGTTTCCCGTACCGTCATCTATACCGACACTTATACCGTGATTTTTGTTCGGACACCTATACCGATATGTATACAGGCATCATGTCAAAAAGGCACCCGTTCAATTTCCTTGGTAAAAGCCTTAGTATATGCCCAATATGGTGTAGTGTTGCTTAAGTGAGGACCAAAAAGGCTTCATCAAGGGTAGATCTATCATGGAAGCTATTATTCATAACCAGGAAGGCCTAGACTTCTCTGAAGAGACTGCTCAAGATTTTATATTCCTCAAGATTGACTTCAACAAAGCTTATGAAATGCTAGAATGGGACTTCATTCTCCAATGCCTTAAAAACCTCAGTTTCAATTTGAAATTCACTAAGATGATCTCTAACCTGATGGAAAATGCATCGATGCAATTAAATATCAATGGATAACTGTCAAAGGCTATTAGATTATAATGCTCGATCATGCAAGGATGCCCTTTGGCCCCTCTACTTTTTGCTATTGCTATAGAGGGTCTCAGTTGCCTTGTTAAGCATCATTTTGAATTAGGCCATATTAAAGGTCTATCACTTCCTTTGAATCAAAGACAGATGATCATGAGACTATTTGTGGATGACACGTATGCCTTTGTGCATAATGATATGACCAGCATTGGTACCTTTTAGGGATGCATTGACACATTCTATGTGGTATCACATCCAAAATAAACGATTCTTAAATCGCTTTTACAGTGATTATCAGACTTTTGCCGTGATTTCTTCTTGACCAAGGCTATCAGATGATCCTCAGGGGACAAATCTAGGTATTAGGTGTTTCTATGGACCAACAATGGAACTGGGTCCTTGATAAGCTAGATAACAAGTTGGCCTACTAGAAAGATATGTAGATCAATCTTTCAGGGCATGACATGGTAATTAATACATTTCTTATCTCATTGACTATTTGCTTTCTCTCTTGCTAGAGACTGAAGGATCACAAGATCATCAAATTGGAAAGAATCTACAAAAACTTTCTTTGGATGGGTGACCCCAATAGAAGGGGTGTCCCCAAAATTAAATGGACTACTTGTATTAGCCAAAAGGAGCGTGGGGGTTTGGGCATTCTAGGCATTGAAGGCATGGCAAATAAGTTGGCTGCTAAACGGCTTATCAAAGCTTGGTGCAACAATAAGGCCTCTTGGGCCATGCTTATCTTTACGAATAAGAGTGCTCTTATGTTGGTGGGACTCCTAGGTTGGAAGGACTTGGGCCTTCTTACCCTTGATGTTTGGCATAGATAGTTCTTTGGTATGGATACACGTTTCTATATTATCATAGCATGCCACAACATTGTTGACCATTTTAGTAGAGGGATTTGATCCCAAAATGGAATTTTTTTCCTCCACTCTTCACCATATATACCTTCATTATTTATGGATGATTTGTAGTCCATCTTCATAGGAATGTATGTCATGAGGGATTATGTATTAGTTTATGGAAGAGAGGAGAAAATAAGTTCATAAACCTCTCTTTTCAAGAAATGAAAAAGTGGGAAACACTTCAAATATTGAGGAGAGATCTCACTTTAGCTCAAAGGTTTCACTTTAACTCCTTTTTAGTCAAAGAGAAAAGGGAAAGGAAAACATAATTTTTTCATAGTAGAGGAATACAATATGTTCTCCATTACTGAGAAGAGGTGTTTAGGACAAATCTCTTGGTTTACATTTGAGAAGGAATTCATTTACTCTACTTCTCAGTGTAGTTTTCTTTCACATGGGTGTTGGGTTCTCCACTATTCTGGAAGAAGAAACATGGAAAAATTATGTAGAAATTCTCACTTATGGATGAGTAGAGCAAGACTTAGTGGACTCCACAATATCTTTTTCAAAGGGAAAGGGAAAGTGGAATAGATTCCACTACTAGAGCTCTTTTCCTTCAATGAGATTGGAGAGAGAGAGAGAGAGACACAAAGTTTCACTTTCTCATGAGCTCTTTTCCTTAGATGAGATTGGAGAGAGAGAGAGAGAGAGAGTTTCATTTTCTCATTTTTAGATCTCTTTGCCTTAGGTGAGATTGGGGGGAGAGAGAGAGAGAGAGAGAGAGAGAGTTTCACTTCCTCAAATTTAGATTGTTTATGTTGGAGTTTGAGCTCTACAGAAGCACACGAATAGCACAAGGAAGAAGAAGAAGCTTGGATCACAACACACTATATTGAATGAAATGTATTACCAAGATAATCTACAATGATAAGTAACCCATTAGGTTTATAGGCATATATATAAGGTCCTATAAAAAAACCTCCTAAAGAGGGAAAATATTTCCTTATTAGCCCTAGTGTGTTCACATCAATACCAAAGTATATCAACAAATCCCCCCCTAGGAATGATGTAGTGAACACGGAGTTTGCACTCATGTTTAAGGAAGTGCCAAGCTATGTGGAATAAATCCACAAACGGAAGTACATCCAAAGCTTTGTAGAAGGCTTCAAACTTCTCCCTAAGTAGAGCCTTTGTGAAAAGGTCTACAATGTTCTCATGTGTGGGCACCTATGCCAAATTGATCTCTCCAATGGAGAACCTCTCCCCAACGTAATGAGGGTGCACCTCAATGTGCTTAGTGCGAGCATGGAACACAAGGTTCCTTGCAACTACCAATGCACTTTGACTGTTAGTGAAGATGGTGGTGGCAGAAGTCTGATGAACACCCAAATCAGCCAAAAGATGTCTGAGACACACACACACTCAACAATCCCTTTGAAAGCTGCCCTATACTCAGCCTCACAACTAGAAGTGGCCATAGTAGGTTGCTTCTTGCTCAACCACAATACACATGAGCTACCAAGGATGAGCCAAAAACCATTGGTGGACACACAAAGGTCGTGACAACTAGCTCAATCACAATAAAAATAAGCATGTAAATCTTTTTGTAGTGATCCCCCCTTGGGACTAAAGATGTGCTTAACCACATACCAATGCTTGACACCTGGGCAATGCATAAACATAATCATCTATGAGACAAGAAAATGAATATCTAGCCGAGTAATGCATTACTAAATCAAGCATCCAATATCTTGCTGATAGAGAACAACATCAAAAGCATCTCCGGCATCATGAAGAATGAATGGCAAACATGTCTCCATAGGAGTGGCAATAGGTTTGTAGTCTTCAAGGCCAAAACACTACAATAATGTGTCAATATATTTTGTTTGACACAAAGCTATCCTGCCATCAACTGACATAAATTGAATGCCCTAATAATGATGCAAATGCCACAAATCTGACATCTCAAATGAGGTATGCAGATCAGCCTCAAATTCAGCAATATGCTTCTCATGAGGGCCACATGGACTGGGAACATGGCTAGGGAGTGCATATATTGAACGTACAACAGCTTATATCGTGATGTCATCTTCTTTCATTGGTTGTTATGATTATTATTTGCACCTTGTCGTAATGGAGGCACCCTTCATTGAGATTGCACTCATATTAACCATAAAGAGGAATATTTAAAGAGTTAGCTTGCTTGTTACAGTTTCAACATAGGTTTGAGAAGCTATGTAGTAGAAAATTGCATTGAGTGGTTTCTTACTTGTAGGGTGTTGCAGAAGTTTGAGCTACATGAAGATTATGTTGGAAATGAAGCGGCTAGTGGGGAGGACTAAAAAGTTGAAGAAACGAGTGATTGAAACCCTTTTAGGGATCTTTTAGATGTTGGTCTACTAAGAACAATAAAAAGTAATAGAGTTTTTTGTACTCTAAAGGGTGCATTGGTTGGTCGTCTTGATATTCCACATACTGAGAAGAAAGTTTATCGCTTTACGAAGGAAGACAAGTCTTTGAATGCATGTCTCTAGAGGAAGTATATGTTTGTGAAAGGTATGAGGCTCTCCTCGAACAAAAAGGCAGATATGTCAAAGACCAGGGAGGCTCCTCATTAGGTATTGGAAAAAAAACATTCGGTGCAAGGATACCAGGATGAATGCTAAGTTTGTTGAAGTCCTTGTTTTGAGGAAAACACGATGCACTATTGAAGAACTTGAACATATTTTTCTTATGTTTGCTCTGCCAAAAACATTAAAGGCATTGCTGAATTGGATAGTGAGATAGAAGTTCTTTAGAGGATGCCTGCCGAGGTTCATGAAAAGATGGTGAAGACATTGCAATAGACTCGAAAACCTTCAACACAACTGGGCTTCAATGGATGCTCTTGTGTCTAGTGCAGGATGCAGCCTACAGAGTTGCTGGTTTTTCTTAATTTATGTATGGACGAAGGCTAGACAATGTTGGAATGTAGACACAATGTAGAAAATTTGTTTTGATTCGATGTCTGGTTGATCTCGTGAAAATAGCAGCACTGTGAGAAAAAGAAGAAAGTTTTTCTGATTCAAGGGAAATGAAGGAAGAAGAGCTTGAACGATAGGATCGTATCTATTCATCTTATCTAAAGGTGCATCCATTTGGCTTTGAATTCCCTCTTCCATTGCTTCCATGAAGTGGGGAAAAAGACATACAAATTGAAACTTCTTGTGGAGTCTTTGAAGTCCTTTTGCATGGATGTTAAATGCCTAGGAAAATTGAGCATTACTATTGTTTTTAGCCACTCTCAAACCGTTGTGCTCTGTGGCAACTGCTTGGCTACGCTTTCTCAGCCAATAGGCGGTCGTTCTTGTCTAATTGAAGGAAGTTTCTTTAGGAAAACGGGAGATTGATTATATTGCTCTCATACTCCGTAGGGGTTGTTCATAATATCAACGGAAGTTCGAAAGTGGAGAGTTCCTTTTCGTTTGTTGGTTCATGTATGAGCTTTACATGCAGTGCTTCAACTTGCAGCTGCATTGCCATGTGAGATGTATGATTCGGCCCACGCACATGAGTATTTGAACTTGGGATAAATGTGCGCTCCTTTTTCTCTGTACTGGCTACATATCATAGCCAACTTGCCCTTTTGACACAATATGCAAACATTAATTTACAGTCAAATGTTCTGTAACTCAAAACCAACTGAATTTGAATGATGAAATAAACTCCAACATAGAGTCTACACATCCCACAATAGTACAAGCTAAATTAATATAAATAAAAAAGGCAACAAAAGTAGAAAGTGATTGCTCTAGAATCAAGTAATGCAACAAGTTGTTGGACAAGTTGAGCCTGATCTATGGCTTTCTAGAAGTGGCTGTGACCGTCATGAGGATTCAGTTAATGATCTCACTTTGGAAGAGGATGTTGAGGCTTATGGATACAAAGGAGTTAATCTGCATCTTTCCTTGGATTTTGGTGCCCCATCTAGGTTCATTTTCTCATCTTTCATTGTCTATCGAGGAGTCTGAGAATTTCATTAATGGGCATATCTATTTACGAAAGGGATCATGAGTTCTTGTTTCCACGAGCCATATCTATCCATCTCTTGTTTCCGAATGTTTTCCATTGGGAGGTCCTGCATTCCATGTAGATGATTATTTGGTTTTCCATACTAGCCTACATCATCGTCCCAGAGGAACAAGGTGGGCAACAACTTTTCATGCTACTCAAAGAAGTTATGGACAATAGCAAGCTTAGAAGGCTCCAATGGAATGTATGTGCCATATGAAGGGCTTAAGAATTTTAGGAATACAGCTCATGGTTATGTGCCGCTGGATGTTTTGAGGCAACAAAGCCTTGGTTTCTTGGCAAGAAATCCTCAACCTATTCATCTAGGTGTGAATCAAGAAAGTAACATATCGGCATATTTTTGGTAAGATGCTACTTCTATGGAGTAGACAAGGTTTAACAAGAAAAACCAATCTTCACTCACACTTGTTGAACACCTCTCAAAGTAGTTTTGCAAGTGTTAAAGACGGGTAAGACAATCAACATGCATCTCCACCTCAATAGGTTTCCTCATCGTATGCTACTTAGATAGGTTCAGAGCCAATGCATGATTATTCCCTTCTAGTATCTTTTGATGTTGCAAATTCAATCCCTTTAATTAGAGATGATGCACTGGGATGGATGCAAGCATCAGAAGCCCAAATGGATTCATGGTAGCTAGGATCAATGTACCTCAACCATTCATAGTTACAGGATAAGGTAATTGTTAGGTGTGGGTTCCATCTATCAATAACCATGCATACATGTTGGTCCAAGACAATCACCAATTGAATTTTTTATGAAGGATTGAAGTCAACGATTGAAGAAAAGATAAATTTATGAAAGATGAAGAAAGAACATGTTCAGAAGATGAAGATGTGTATACATATGTACATTAATTTAGAGATAGGTCACATATACCTTTTGTATGGTTATGAGCCTGTACATATTTGTCTATATATACAAGGAAAAATGTCAGGGTAAATATGAGAGACCATGTGAAGAGAAGAATTAGAAGTGGTTTGAGTCATTAGACACTTTAGAAGTGTAGGATATCTCTCTCATCACTCAGATGTAAAACTTCTTAGAAATGAAGAAAAGTTGCGCCCGATATTTCTCTCTGTACTCCTTCTATGTTTAATCTTTTGTGAAATGCTTTTGTAGAAGTTTAAGTCTATAGTTGATTGACATTTGTACAAGTTTTGAGATCCTAATTGTGATCAGGCTCAGAGAATTGAGTGTAGGAACATTCACATGTGTAAATGTGAAGAAGTGAAGTTGTAGGAGGTGCAAAATTTGATGCTAATGTTTTGGTCATTTCTCCTTCCACATTGTAAAGTTTTGAGCAAGCAAGCACTCATTCTTTAAGTTGGAAGGTAACATACGTATGCCTAAAAGAATTTGAATAAATGGGTTATACTTTGCAAGAACTATGTGTTTAAAGTTACAGGTGTCAAAGTCGACTATAAAGAAGTATAGTTTTAGACATAGGTGAATTGTTAAGATCATTTCTCAAGATCTAATGAGTCTTTTGAGATGATTTAACTTGGAGAAGGTGAAAAAACTATAGATGACACCTTGTACAAAGTTTTATAAAAAACTTTACACCTTTGGTCAGTCAATGAGTAAGATATGTGCAGCAGACTTTCTGAGTAATTACTCTCTTCATAGTTTGTTCAAGATTTTGGTAATTGAGCATTGATCCTCCGAATTGGTAAAGGTTTTGAGTTATTCTTGATCTAGAGGTTCTCTAACTTCAAGGATAGCTTGTTCTTTTGGAGATTAACACTCTCCATCAATAGTATCAGAGTAAGAATCATCAAAATTAAAGGAAGGAGGACCCCGACTGCTGCAGTCATAAAGAATTCGATACTTGAAGGTTTAAAAGCTGAAAGTTTGAAAGCAAAGCTTGAGAAGGAGACCAGAAGATATCAAGAAGATCAGAAGGAACTTCATTCAAAGTAAAGGTAACCTTATTCCTCATAAAGGTTGAAGAATTTAATACAAAGGTGAAGAAAGGATGGGAGATTCTCTTCAGATAGAGAAATTGGATAGAGAAAATTATCTAGCATGGTCAATGAGGATGGAATTCTCATCTTATGAGCAAAGATTTGATAGGTTACATCAGAGGTGAAGAAGAAAAGCCACAATTCAAAGATCCTAGTGTTCCAACTAGGGATGAACTATCAGATTTGAAGACCTAGTTGAAGAGAGATGCTCAAACTAGGAGCATTATCTACATGGGAGTCAATGACTACTTGCTACCTCATATTAGAGGTCTTGAAAGTGCAACTTATATATGGAATGATTTGGAGGAGCATTTCCAACAAACCACAAAGTCAAGGAAGGCATCTTTATGGGTAGATTTTACCACATTCAAGAAGAAGGCTTCTCAATCCATCTCTGATTATGTAACAAGGATGAAGGACATTGCAGATGCATTAGGAGCAGTTGATGAAGATATTGAGGAGGATAAATTGGTAAGAATAATCCTCATAGGTTTGAGAGGTGATGAGAAATCAAAGCCATTCATTGTTTACTGAAGTGTCACTAGTCAAGGTTCAATAGACCAAGGTTGAGAACAAGAAGGTTCAAGAGACTATGCAAGGGTGAGGACATCTGTTCAAGGGGAGATCAAGGATTGATCATTGTGGACAATGATCTCTAGAAGGGGAAGAGAGTGTTAGACTCAAGAAATGACAGTCAGAAGATGGTTGAAACATCCTAAGAGGGAGCATTAGGAAGTAATCTGCAACCTTGGCTTTTCGAGCAAGTGGTTAGCACATCATACTCCTAGCCAGTAGCTCATGAGTTTGATTCCCACACTTCTTGAGTAGCGCTTGTTTCTAACATATTGGCTAATCCAACTTGAGGCTCCTTTGAAATCCCTTCCAAATATAGATGCTCATTAGACAAGAGAAAAAGAGATTCCCAATGTCTTCCATATGATTAAAGAACCTTTTACACCATGGAGGGGCATCACAAATGTTTTTGGCTCTATCATTGTCAAAATTTCAAGATGAAGAGTTCAACATAGAAGAATAGATATCTTCTGCCATACTAGCTGGTGCCAAATCTCTTGGGATTTAAATGCCCACCTAATAAATAATCGAGGTGCACCATTGTTTTATTGAGATTGCAACGAATTTCTAGTTTTCTATCGATTTTCAATATGTCCTCTCATTCTTTGTCATTGGTCCACTTAGCCCCTTCGGTGTGAGTCATCGTAACCTAACAACAAGGGAATCTCCGACTCATCCCCCATGCCCAGCTCCAGTTTCTCAAAAGCCTCATGTCATCATACTCTAATTGGTGGATACATTCAATGTTCTCCATGCTCAGAGGCTCGCTTATAACTGGGTTCCAACTTCAAGTATTCCATATATGCTTCAAGTTGCAAAAAGTGCACGTTCCAACATGGGTGTCTCGACGTTATGAAGTTAGCTGTGTGTGTCTCTTAATTCGGCGTACAGGAAAAAAAAACAACAAAAAACGAACCGGACGTGAGTTTCTTGACTCTTTCAATATTCTCATGCTCCAAGTCCGTCGAGTATCCAAAGCTCAGCTTAAGTATGGCGAATTCGCCAAGCTAGCATCCGCAAGGAGACTTAGGATGGATTCACACTGAGCCGCCTGTATTTCGAGCTGTTTTGGCGATCTTTGGCCATGTTCCAGGTGTAACAGTGAAAAAAACAATGTTGATGCCTTTTAGATGTTCAGAGAAGAAGGTGGAATGATACATCTATGTATATGTATAGTTGAATGATAAACAATGAATAAAATAATTGTTTTTTGAATGATATGGCAATCGGTACCCTGAAAGGGCGAGGCTCGGAGGGGGGAGGACTCGAGGAGTTCGCCTTAATCTTCTGTCAACAGATGCTGACGGATGTACATATTCTATTGAATGAAGATTATGTTTGCCTTCTGCCGCCGCCCATTGTGATTCGTGAACCCTGGCTTATCTACGGTATGATGGGCGTATTTTATTCAACGGGAGTATGTGGGCTCCGCCCACACTTTAGGTAGCATGAGAATCTATCGTCTTCCCTTGCGTCTGACATTCCGATCACTCTGAAGGCTATCATTGCATCCTCATTTGTGCCCTTAGTTGATCTCTAGCACAGCCTCTAGCTGCGGGTTGAAAGCTAGCAGGGTCTTCGCTCCCTGGCAATTTCTGATATTACGTGAATTTCTCTACCACAACCTCTAACTGCGCATGAGAATGTGGCAGAGTCTTCGCTCGCTGGATATGAGGTAGTTTTTATCGAGGATCTCAGCCATTGCGAAAACCAAAAAATGTTCCTGTCTCAGCCAGCATATAGCAGAGGTACACGTATAAGGTGACCGATGTGTATAATACGCAGGTCATACGTTCTAGGGATTGTTATGTCTCTTTATTTAGATGCATAGTCCCAAATCGAAGGTCTGCCACACTCCTGAATGGTTGATCATTTCATGAACGACTACATGTTTAGGCTTCTGATTCACCCCCGAATGGATCTGAAGATAAAAAATCAGTCAGAAGATTCAGCATCACAAAGACACCGTTTCATCTCACTAAGAATAGCTCCCTCAAAAGCTTCTTAAGGATCTCGAAACATAAGATCTGGCAAAGAATGTTTTACGTGAAAATGGACATAATTTTTGTCGTTGAAACGTATCGAAGAAGGCCCATAGAAAGCTTAGGCGGTTTTTAAGAGGTACTACGTATAAAAATATTGATGTGCATGTTACAGATGTAAGACGTGTTACGAAATTGATGTGTGTATTTGTTAGAGATAAAGTATTTCTTCACATCAAATTTTATGTCTCTGAGAAGATGCAACACAATCAAGCAGCACGGCAGATCCAGCACTGCAAAACTAAGATTTTTCATGATGAACCGTCAATCGAATTGATCGTCAATTTCATTTAAGTTCTGATGCACCTACAGCATATTATGGGAAGTGCTTACAACTTCGATGATCTCTTCTCAATTACTTTGTTCTTTTATTTAATTCTAATGCTTCTATAGTGTGTATTCGGACTCTGATTTGGGGAAATTCAGTGTTGATTTCAGGTCTTACGCTATTGTTTTATGAAAGATCGCGATATATCTCTGTACACATTCTATAGAGGCGACTAAGAGTTTGAAACTGAAACTCACAAATATTTCGGTTCCATAAATAGATAGACGTATAGTCTTTAACATCAGAAAAAAATATCGCTCTTCCGATTAGCAGTTCGATCACATAACCGGCTACTAAATCATACACGAGCATCTGTTCCGACTTCTCCGCAAACTCCCTGAGGAACCGAAGAGAAGAAAGAAGACCACAGCTTCAGCTTCACAAATAAATTCTTTTCTGTCTCCGATAATAGCTGCCGTCAAAAAGCTTCTGAAGGATCTCAAAAATTTAGATTTGGCAGCGAATATTCTGCATCACCAAGGAGGAGGTCATCTTGCTTGTGGAGAACTCACAGAAGAACGCCTCGCGAGAAGTTAGGAAGCTCAAGGAAGAATAACATGACGAGTCAAGAATATGATATTTTCGTCTGCCATAGGGGCCCAGACACAAAGCGCAACGTCGTGAGTGTACTAAGCGGCATGTTACGATCCAAGGGCATTACGTGCTTTGTTGATTATCAGATGGAATACGGAACTCATGCAAATTCTGAGATCGATGCTGCCATTCGAAGCTCGAGAGTGTCTATTATAATTCTAAGCCCAAATTTTGCAACTTCTAAGTGGTGTCTAAACGAGGTCGATCAAATCATAAGAAAAGGTGTCACGGGCGGACCTAGTGCAGCTCACAAAGTCGTACCTGTTTTCTACGACGTGCATTCGATTGGGCAGCAGGCAACAGATACAAGATACCACGTACCCAAAGTGAACAGGGCCGATAATGCGGAAATAAAAAACTGGGGTAAAGCGTTGAAAGACGTCTACGATCTCCAGGGTTTCATATATGACAGCAAAACCACGTAGGTCTACTCTCTTTATCACAACGACTCTTGAAAAGTTCTCACAATGCAAGTTTGTTCTGTTATCTTACTATTAGAAAGTCATATTACGTTTCGCATTACTTTTCACACAATGGAAGTTTGTTCGGTTATTTTATTATAAGAAAGTCATATTATGATTTGCCTTTGATTACCGTTCGAGATTTTTATATATTAAATAGTACAGGTTCCAATGGGAAATATCAGAAAAAATTGTGGCGGAAGTCCAAACTTTTCTCGTTTTGAATAAAATCATCCCTGTTCAAGCCACGAAGATGCCAATCTCAAGGGAACCTGTAGATAATTATGATGTGTTCATTTGCCATTGGTGCCCGGATACACAGCACAACGTTGTAAGCGTCCTTCGCGGCATGCTACTCTCGAAGGGCATCAGTTCCTTTGTAGTTGGTTACGGGCAGAACGATGGGGGAAGTGAACTTAACTCTGGCATCATCAAACAAATCGAAAATTCCAGAGTGCACATCATTTTTCTGAGCCCAAACTTTGTAAGTTCCAAACGGTGCCTGGAGGAGATTGTCTACGTCATGAACATACAGCGTTCTCCTGGCACGTCCAATGCATCTCGCAAACCGAAAGTTCTACCTATCTTCTACGATGTGGAGCCCTCTACAGTTCGGCACCAGGAAGCAGGTAAAAGCTACGCCTTAGACAAGGTGCGAGGAAGCACTGATGAGGAGCGGGAACGGTGGGCCAGTGCCTTAAAGGAACTCTCTCTTTTGCATGGACTCGAATACAAGACTGCCTCAACGTAGGTCGTTGGTTTTTCTCAACTGAGAGTTACATCTTCGTTAGGATGAAATTTTAGATGTTTTTTACGTTCCTTGCAGGTTTCAATGGGAGGCATTATACGATATTGTGAAAAAAGTGGAAGCATCTACGAAGGAGGTTATTCCATGCATTAATGGGTCAGAATGTGAAATATTGTATGTAAAGGAAATAAATGAAGCTTTTAAGGAATTGGAACTACAGGAGAAGTCTGAGAATGTCTTTATCGTAGGAATTTATGGCCGCAATAAATCTGAATTCGCTAATCTACTGGTGAAAACATTAGGTAGGAACTTCGATCGAGTATATGAGTTGGCCAATATAATGGAGAAAGGCTACCAACAAGACAAGGTATCGAATATTGTGGAAAAAATGTTTTCAGATCTCATCCCAACGAGCACGTCGAATGATCTAAGAAGATATGAGGAGCGGTTGAAAGATCAGAGGTGTCTGGTAGTGCTTGATGATATAGGAAACGACATTAACAAGATAGAGAGGCTGCTTCAAGAAGTGAAGAGCATAATTAGAAATAGGAGTCTTGTGGTTCTCGCAAGTCAGTTCCAGCAAATTCTACAGAAATTGAATGTGCATAGATCCATTAATTTGCAGATCCTGGAAGATAAAAGGAATTTCCTTAAGATATGTTACACCAAAAGAGACGGTATAAATGATGCTTTCTTGAATCAGTTGAGAGAAACATTTGAAATGCTTGGACTGGATGTGCTCTTACTGAACGAAGACGAAGTTATGAGTAACAGTTCATGTCTTCAAAATGCAAAGGTGATAGTTTGCATTATCTCAAAAAGTTTCAGCACTGGTGGGTTCAAGAGCATGTTTACAAATGCCGTCATTTCTTCCAAGATTGTATATGTATCATATGGGTCATTTCCGACGGATGAAAGCATCCCGAAGCCCCTCTTCGAAGTCGATTTCGAAAAAGCAGCGTAAGTACATTTTATATAACATTGTTCCTCTCTTTAGAGAACATGTACTTGTTATTCACGATGAAATATTTTTTTTTCTGAAGACGATCATAAGCTTTTCACGATGATTTAGAGAGACAATGAATCTTGCAGGTTTGACAAAGATCAATTTAAATCGATGGTGATTAACGTGGTGCAGACCCTGAATCAAAGACATGAAGAGATCATGGAGGCCATAGATTTCCCCGTTGGACTCGCACAACGTTCTACCGATATTGGAAGTTTAATATTGGATTGTGTATCCAGAAGCGACAGTTCAGTACAATGTTTTGGATTAGTGGGAATGGGGGGTGTTGGCAAAACAACCCTTGCGACATCAGTTTTCAATAAAATCCATAGAGAATTCGAAAGGTCATTTTTTAGTTTGGACACTAGAGCAGAGGTGCAGGGTAAAGGCACTTTGGGATTGGTTAATGTGCAGAAAAAAATTATGGTGAAGTTGTTGAATCTAACTGAAGAGGTGAAAATCGATAATGCACGACATGGAAAACTGGTTTTATCCTCCCGGTTAAGGGATATTAATGCACTAATTGTCTTGGATGATGTGAATGATGCCGGACATCTAGATGCCTTGTACGAGCCACTTCGATGTTCTTTGGGGCCAAAAAGTGCAGTGATAATTACCACTCGTGATCGCAAGATTATACAAATGGCGAGGTTAACGAAGGCATTTGAGATAGAAACACTCGATAAGGAGACGTCAAAGTGGTTGTTTTATTGGCATGCTTTTATGAAACCAAATCCACCTGCAGAGCTCGAGGAAGTCTCACAAGGGGTGATTGAAGCATGCCAAGGGCTTCCATTGTCACTGACAGTTATCGGATCCCATCTTTATTACAATTCTGAAAGAGAATATTGGGAAGAAAGCTTCAAATACCTTCAGAGAGTAGAGAAAGACATCTTCAATGTGCTGAGAATCAGTGTTGACGGGCTTGATAGTGATGAGGAGGAGGCTTTTCTAGACATATGTTGTTTTCTAATAGATGAGGACATTAGTTTGGCTTGTATGGTTCTGAATGCTTGTTATGGAATGGGTAAGACATTCCTACAGAAGCTGGAGAATAAATGCCTAATCACGACTTACGAGAGTTACATATTTCCAATCTGGGATGTTTCTACGGGTCGCAAAGTAAGACGAATAAGAGTGCACGATCAACTTCGGGATATGGCAAGACACATGGTTCGACAGGAGCGAAGAGACCGCGCATGGGACCAAGAGAGTGCCAACGACATCCTTAAGGTGATACATGTACTGTTTCTGGACGTGTGTGCTAAATGCGCAAACAAGGTGATTTCTGGCAAATCATAACTTTCATGGAGTGCTGTGACAGGTTAAGAAGGACCGTTCTAAATTGCGTGGCCTTTCAGTATGGGGACACATTCCTTTTCCCGAGGAGGCTTCCGGTTGCAAATACCTTCCTCAGTTAAGGATTCTTGTGGTGAACGAGGGCACGAGCCATAGGCGCACGTCAGTGCATGAAGTATTTGGGTGTTGTAGCTTATTCATTCATCATGCTCACTCGCATTGTGAAGTGTCTTCTGTTTTGTGGATCAGAGAACGGGAGAGCCTTTGTCCGCAAAATTTCTTTAACAGTGTGCGTTGTGGGGGATTGAGGTAACCACAAATGTTGTAGATTTTTCGCTTTGTTGGAAAGGAGTGATCATCGAGATAGTTCATCTATGTTTTGCATTAGGTGGTTACGATGGTCGAAGGCCTCATTCCCACACCTACCGCGTGGACTTCACGGCACCAATATTGGAGTTCTGGAGTTAAGCTATAATAGAAATATAACGGAAGTGTCGGTAAGACAAATAAGTTTGGAAATTCAGCCGTCTCCCTCTTGCTCCGCTACAAAGTCTTATTTATAATTCATATGTATGGAGTATGTTCTCGTTACGGAATCTGAAATTCTTCGATGTATCCTGTAAGCGACTGGATTCAAGCATTGGACGTTTGACCGGTTTGACATATCTGGATCTCACGGGCTGTGAAAGCATAAAGTCCCTCCCCATGACTAGTAAGTAACTTAAACTTCACCTTTTATTGAAGTTCTTAAATTTGATAGGTCACGGAGAGCTTACACTATATCAGTGCTAAGACACCCTTTCAATGTCTTCTTTGATGCTTAGACTATATCAGTGCTAAGACACCCTTTCAATGTCCTCTTTGATGCAAAGAATATACATAAAGTCCTTATCTCTTCTCTCCTTTGAAATTTGCATTCCTACCTTCCCAAGATGTAAATTCTTTTTCAAAAAGCTGGATTACATACCTTACGTCTACATTTTATAGGATTTCTCATCATATGTGGTATATAGAGAGTATTTTGAAGCAAGATTTCAAACCTTTCGTTTTTATATACACCACGGGATGGATTTACCTCCCTCTAATCTGGTAATTTCTAAGCTACACCCTCTAGAGGACGTGGTTGATGAGGTATATACCCACAAATATTTGAGCATAACTTTGTGATGCACTCTCGAGATCCAATGATCTAAATTCTTCAAGAAGCGACATTATAAGAGCTATAAGTCATATGTTTTTCTTTCCAAAAGTGATCTTTTTATAGAGCCCTAAGGTTTCTATCCTATACGTATATACTTGTTTGGACTCAACCAAGAATTCATATGATCATAGTGAAGTTTTCTCTTTGAATTCTAGCTTGCGGAAACAACTCCCCCTCAAGACAAACATCTTGGCTTGAATTGCTTAATCAATCTTCTTGAATATCCTCTAATGCAATCATGGTTTAAACCAACAAAGTTTAGTACCATCAAGTGCTTTGGTTAACAAATCAGCACACTGCATATTTGTAGATACATATGTTAGTTGAATCTTTTTGCTCAAGATTTTCTCTCTAACATAGTGATAGTGCACTTCTATATGCTTAGTCCTTGCATGATAAATAGGATTGACTAAAAGATGCAAGGAACTACTCTTATCACCAAAGATCATTATTGAATGAGTGTGAAGTCCCAAATCTGAGTAGAGCAACCTAATCCAAATAGCTTCTTGTGTAGCATTTGCTAATCGCCTATATTCAACCTCTATTGAAGATAGAGCAATAGTTGGTTGCTTCTCAGAAGACCATGAGATGGGCTTATCATCTATAAAAGATAAATAGCCAGAAGTACTTCTTCTGTCATCCTCACATCCTGCCCAATTTGCATCTGAGTACAACTTTATGTCCAAATCTGATGTGTATGGGAAGTAAAGACCTTGATTTTGAGTATCTTTTGATGGAGAGTGTTAATCTCCAAAAGAACAAGTTGACCTTGAACTTAGATCACCTCTATATCAAGATCAACTTTAGACTCCACCAAATTTAGAGATCATTCATCAATTTATCAAGAAACTGATTATTCTGAAAAATTCAACTTCTCAGAAAAGTCTGCTGCAGATTAATCACTCATTGACTAATCAATCCTGTAAAGTTTTTGATAAAACTTTGTACAACACTTCGCCTTGAGATTGCGCAACTTTACCAAGTTAAATTTCTCAAAATGATTGAGTACACACTGAGAAATGTGTGAAACACTTTACCTATGTCTGAAACAGCTTCTCTGCAATGACGACTTTGACACCTGCAACTTCTTAACACTGGTTCTCCCAAAATAAATCCCGTTTGATCAAGATCTTTTAGCCACAGATGGCTTACCTTCCAACTTAGATTTTGAGCCCTCACTTGTGTAAAACTTTACACTGTGGACTGAGCAATGACCATTTCTCTGAAGATGAAAACTGCGCCAATTTTGACGACTCTTAGAACATTTTCACATATGAATGTTCCTAAACAAAATTCTCTCAGCCTGATTGCAATTAACCTCTCAAATTCTAGCCATAGATAGATTAGATATGGACTTAGATATGTGCAGAAGGATTTCTCCAAAGATTAAACACAGAAGGAGCAGACAGCAAAATATCGAGCGCAAGTTTTCTTGATTACTCAGAAAAATTACATCTAAGTGAAGTTGATGAATTCAACTCACTTCTCATGTGTCTAATGACACTCTCTACTATTCCTTTATCTCTTCCTACTCATTATTCTTCTTCTACTCTATATACCCCGACATTTTCCAAAATATTTATAGATGAATATATATACAAGTTTATGACTAGACAAAAGTATAAGTCAGCTAATGTACATATGTGTACATATCTTTGGATTTCTGAATATGTCCTTCCTTCAACCTTCTGAATTTGTTCTCTTCTTGACTCCTTGACTTCATTTCTTCATAATCCTTCAATTGATGATTGTCATGCACCAACAGCTCCCCCTCAATCATTAATTGAGGTTCTTCTCTATCTTCTTGATTCCTGCCATATCCTTGAATCTTTGTAGCTTTGGTCCATCTAGACTTTTTGTCATCATATATGCAAGTTGATCTTTTGTAGGAGTGTGTATGACTTCAATCTCCTTCTCAATGACCTTCTCTCTCAGAAAATGATACTGTATTTCAATATGCTTAGTTCTAGCATGAAACACAGGATTAGCTGCCAAGTATAAAGAACTCATGTTGTCTCCACAAACAATAGGAGTACTTTGAACCACATCAAAAACCTTTATAAGTGTCTTTAGCCATATTACCTCCTTTGCAGCTTCCACCATACCTTTGTATTCTGCTTCTGTAGATGACAAAGCAACTGTATGTTGCTTCTTAGAACACCATGAAATCAATTTGTCTCCTACATAGCACAAATATCCATGGGTTGATCTTCTATCATCCACATTACCTGCCCAATCTGCATCACTATATATCTTCACTCTTGTATCAGAAGTAAATCCATAGTACAACCCTTCTCTGAGTGTACCCTTGATGTACCTAAGTACTCTTTGTCCTGCAATCCAATGTTCCTTTCTAGGACAATGCATAAATTGTGAAAGCACACCAACTGCATATGACAAATCAGGCCTTGTCAATGTAGCATAAATCAAGCTACCAACCAAACTTTGATAGAGTTTCATATCTCTGAACTCTTCTCCTCCAAACGTAGATAATTTATGGTTCACTTCCAAAGGTGTAGGTGCAACCCTGCAATCTTCCATTTTAAATTTGGTTAGCAAATTTTTAAGATACCTTTCTTGGGTCACATATACTCCATGTTGAGTATAAGAAATCTCCATTCCCAAAAAGAATGATAGGTTCCCCAAATCACTGATTTTGAACTCTTTTTCCATCTGCTTCTTGATCATTTGTATTCCTTTATCATCTGTTCCTGTAAGTATTATGTCATCAACATAAATACACACATAAATGAATCCATCTTCACTTGCTTTGACTAGCAAGCTACTATCTGCCTTTGATGCTTGAAATCCAAGATCATTCAAGAATTTTACAAGCCTATAATTCCATGCTCTTGGGGCTTGCTTTAGTCCATACAAAGCTCTTTTGAGCTTACACACATAACTAGGATTCACTTGATCTTTGAACCCATCTCGTTGCTCCATGTAAACTTCATCTGAAATATAACCATTCAAAAAAGCATTTTTAACATCTAATTGAGACAACTTCCAACCTTTGCAAGCAGCAATTGCTATGAGAGTTCTGATGGTTGTCATTTTTGCCATAGGACTATAAGTCTCATCATAGTCCACTCCATATGTCTGTGCATACCCTTTTACAACAAGTCTAGCTTTGTATCTAGACACACTTCCATCTGCAAATCTTTTTGTTTTGTAAACCCACTTACATCCAATAATCTTCTGGCTATTAGGTTTAGGAACTAGATCCCAAGTCTGATTCTCTATTAATGCATCATACTCCTCTTGCATGGCTTCTTCCCAATTTCTCTTGCCTTTGGCTTCATCATATGTAGATGGATCTTCATCTGCTTTTACCAAATAAGCATAATCTTTAGTAGTCAAGAATGAGGTGTCATAGCTATACCTTGTAGGTTGCCATTTGTGCCTAGATGACCTCCTAACTTCTGCACTTCTTGAAGTCTCTGGTTCATCACATTCTGGATCAAACCTTGGCCTCTCTTCAACTTCAATCTGTACTTCATTGTTCTCACTTTCATCAAGTAATTGAATCTTTGCTTTACCTTTCCTTTGATCCACTACTTCTTCATCATCTGCATGTACATTATATTTACCTGCATACCAAGTACCTTGCTCATCAAAAGTAACATCCTTGGATACAAGGAATTGTTTTGTGGATGGACTCCACAACCTGTATCCCATTTGCTTATCATCATAACCAATGAATACATACTTTTCTACCTTAGGCTCCAACTTATGCCTCAATTGAGATGGCACATATGCATATGCCAAACATCCAAATATTCTGCAATGATCCAAGGTAGGTTTCTTACCCCACCAAGCTTCATATGGTGTCATACCTTGCAAAGCTTTACAAGGCAATCTATTGACCAAATATGTAGCTGTATTTACAGCCTCTGCCCACAAGTAATTTGGGCAATTCTTCTCTTTCATCATGGACCTTGCAAACTCAACAAGAGTCCTATTTCTTCTTTCTGCTACCCCATTTTGTTGAGGAGAGTACCTGCAAGTAACCTCTCTCTTTATACCTGCATTCCACAAATAATCATTGAATTCATTTGAAAAATACTCTCCCCCTCCATCTGACCTTAGTCTCTTTAATTTTTGACCTGTAATCCTTTCTGCATATGCATGATAGTGTTTAAATGTATTAAACACTTCTGATTTTTCTTTAATCACATAAATTGTGATCCATCTGGTAGCATCATCAACATAAATGACATAATATCTTGAACCATTTATACTAAAGTCCTTTGAAGGACCCCACACATCTGTATGCACCAACTCAAGCCTTTCTGAATACATAAACCCATGCTTAGAATAGGATTGCTTATGAGCCTTACCTAATTGACATGCCTCACATCTGTATGTCATGTGTTGACCTGCAATGTTAGGCAACCCAAGCACTCAATCATTGTTAATCATTTCTTTGATACCTCTTTCATTAAAGTGTCCAAGTCTTTTGTGCCAAAGATCCAATTCTGACACCTTCTGCTCTCCATATGTGAACATAGCATGTCCAACATTTCCTTGTACCTTCAATGTGAAGAGCCTTCCTTCTTTCTTTCCTGCAATAACTTGTTTATACCCTTGACTAGGGTCTTCAACATAGACTCCATCATTGGTGAACCTTACCTCATATCCTTTTTCCACAATTTGACCTACACTGATCAAATTCTTTGGGATTGTGGGAACATAAAGTACCTTACTCAAAAGAGTGCTCCCATCCTTAGCTTTGACTGAACCAATTGACTTTACCTTATGCTTTGTATTATCACCTGTCTGAACTGTATGATTAATTGCATTATGATCTAGGTCAGTCATCAAAGCAATATTTCCACTTAAATGATTACTACATCCTGAATCAATATAAAACACTCTCATGTCCTCATGTGAGGTTTCACATGTATTCATAATGAGAGTCGAGTCCTCCTTCTGATCTGATGCATAGTTGTAGTAGGTGTTATTATAGGATTGATTTTGGAAGCTTCTTCCTCCACCTCTTCCAAAACAATTCCTACCACCTCTACCTCTGAAGTTTCCTCTCTGAAATCTACCACCTCTTGCTCTTTGATTAAAGTTCTGATAATTACTATTATTCTGATTATTATGCCAACAATCATGAGATAGATGATTGGTCTTACCACATATCCAACAAGCTCTTGCATTATCTTTGTTGTTTCTGCCTCTTCCTCTACTTCTGCCATTTCCTTTTCCTCTTATGAAATTTGCTTGGTTTGAAGTACCTTCTTCTTCACCTGATTGTTGCTTCCCTTTGTTAGCTTTCTTCTTGTCTTTAGAGTACATTGCATGACCTGCACTCTTATCAACATCTCCTTTGATATCATTCTCAAAAGTTAGCATATGACCTAACAATTGATTCAAATCAGGAGTAAAGTGATCTAATGAAAGTTCTGTAGATAAAATGAAAGGCTTCCACTTCTCATCTCCTCTTAGCCCTGTGAGTATTTGTCTTACCAATTTGTCTTCTTCAATATCTTCATCCACTGCACCTAAAGAATCTGCAATATCCTTCATCTTTGTCACATAATCAGAGATTGATTGTGAGGCCTTCTTCTTGAAAGTAGTAAATTCTGCCCATAGTGAAGCCTTCCTTGATTTGGTTGTGTTTTGGAAATGCTCCTCCAAAGCATTCCAAATGTCACATGCACTTTCAAGTCCTCTAATGTGAGGAAGCAAATAGTCATTGACTGCCATGTAGATTATGCTCCTTGCTTGAGCATCCTTCTTCATCCAATTCTTCAAGTCTGCAAGCTCCTCCCTAGTTGGAACACTAGGATCTCTGAATTCTCGCTTTTCTTCATCTCCTGTGATGTATCCTATCAGATCTTTGCTCATAAGATGAGCTTCCATCCTCATAGACCAAGCTGGATAGTTCTCTCTATCCAACTTTTCAATTTGGAGACTATCTCCCATTGTTTCTTTACCTGTATTGTCAACTCTTTAAACTTTATGAGAAATAAATGTACCTTTACTTTGAATCTTGCTCCTTCTGATCCTTTTGATAGCTTCAATGTGTCTACCTTCAAGTTTTCTTCAACCTTTATCCTTTTGCACCTTCAAGATGTAAAGATTTGTATTCCTGCAGTAGTCGGAGTCTTCTTCACTTCAATTTTGACACAACCTGCTCTGATACCACTGATGGAGAGTGTTAATCTCCAAAAGAACAAGTTGACCTTGAACTTAGATCACCTCTATATCAAGATCAACTTTAGACTCCACCAAATTTAGAGATCATTCATCAATTTATCAAGAAACTGATTATTCTGAAAAATTCAACTTCTCAGAAAAGTCTGCTGCAGGTTAATCACTCATTGACTAATCAATCGTGTAAAGCTTTTGATAAAACTTTGTAAACACTTCGCCTTGAGATTGCGCAACTTTACCAAGTTAAATTTCTCAAAATGATTGAGTACACACTGAGAAATGTGTGAAACACTTTACCTATGTCTGAAACAGCTTCTCTGCAATGACGACTTTGACACCTGCAACTTCTTAACACTGGTTCTCCCAAAATAAATCCCGTTTGATCAAGATCTTTTAGCCACAGATGGCTTACCTTCAAATTGTAAAACTTTACACTGTGGACTGAGCAATGACCATTTCTCTGAAGATGAAAACTGCGCCAATTTTGACGACTCTTAGAACATTTTCACATATGAATGTTCCTAAACAAAATTCTCTCAGCCTGATTGCAATTAACCTCTCAAATTCTAGCCATAGATAGATTAGCTATGGACTTAGATATGTGCAGAAGGATTTCTCCAAAGATTAAACACAGAAGGAGCAGGCATCAAAATATCGGGCGCAAGTTTTCTTGATTACTCAGAAAAATTACATCTAAGTGAAGTTGATGAATTCAACTCACTTCTCATGTGTCTAATGACACTCTCTACTATTCCTTTCTCTCTTCCTACTCATTATTCTTCTTCTGCTCTATATGCCCCGACATTTTCCAAAATATTTATAGATGAATATATACAAGTTTATGACTAGACAAAAGTATAAGTCAGCTAATGTACATATGTGTACATATCTTTGGATTTCTGAATATGTCCTTCCTTCAACCTTCTGAATTTGTTCTCTTCTTGACTCCTTGACTTCATTTCTTCATAATCCTTCAATTGATGATTGTCATGCACCAACACCTTTGAGATACTTCAAATTTCTTTTAGCAGCTCCCAAGTGAGCTTCTCTAGGTTTATGCATGAATTGACTCAGAACACTTACTCCATAATATATTTCAATCCTTGTTAATGTTGCAGAGTTTAGACTTCCAACTATGCTTTGATAACCTGCAATGTCTTCAAGCAAATCACCTTTATGAGTACTCAATTTTTTATTTATATCTATAGGGGTGCTAGCTATGTTTGCATCCTCCAAGTGGAACTTCCGCAACATGTCCTGCACATATTTTCTTTGAGTGATGTAGATTCCAGAGTTAGTGTATATGAACTCAAGTCCAAGAAAGTATTTCAGAAATCCTAGGTCACTGATCTTAAACTCCTACATCATCTGGTTTTTTATTTATTTGATGCCATTGGCATCACTACTTGTAAGAATGATGTCATCCACATATACATATGAATATATCATTTTTGAATTACTCTTATTGATAAAAAGAGAAGAATCTACCTTGCTCATTATGAATTCTTGGTCTTGAAGATAGGTTGTTAGCATATGATTCCATGCCCTGGTTGCCTGCTTCAAACCATAAAGAGCTTTCTTTAATTTGTATACATGATTTACCTTACTTGGATCTTCATAGCCAGGAGGTTGATCCATGTAAACCTCCTTTGAAATCCACCCATTGAGAAAAGCATTTTTCACATCTAGTTGATACATATTCCAATTTCTAGATGTAGCTACACTTATCAATAGGTTGGCATCTTAGCCACTGGTGAAAACATTTCTTCATAGTATACTCCATAGGTTTGCTTTGTACCTATTTATGGATCTATCTGAGTTACTTTTCATCGTGTAAATCTACCTAGAATCAATTACCTTCATTGATGCTTTCTTGGGTACTAGCTCCCAAGTATCACTCTCTTGGAGTGCTTCTATTTCTTCATCCATAGCTTCCTTCCATTCTTCTTTGATACTTGCTTCTTCTAATGAAGAAGGTTCTTCAAGTGATGAATCCTTAGCAAGATAAATAGAATGCTTAGTGAACAATGAAGTATCATACCCATATCTGATTGGCTTCTTACTCTCTCTCTTTGTGATCTCCTTAAGGCTTGGTTAGATGACTCAAGTATGTCCTCTAACCTTTTTATCTTGACCTTGCCTTTTCATTTGCATGCTTTAAACTCTTCCAAGTTGATGGTGTTCTCATCATCTGATTTGATGTCTTCAATTGTGCTTGGCTCCTCCTTGGTGAGGCTTGGAAATTATTCTTCCAAGTCATATGGCAATTTGACCTTCCTGCATTCACTTTCAAACTAAGAATCATTCTCATCAAGCACAACATCTCTACTGACCATAAATCCTTTGTTGGATGGATTATAAATCCTATATCCCTTTTGATTTATATCCTATCCTATAAAAATGGATTTCTCTACTGTAGGTTCTAGCTTACCTATGATTTGAGATCAAACATGCACATAAGCAACATATCTAAATATTCAACAATGTTCAAGTGATGGTTTGCTACCATTCCATGCCTCATAGGGGATCGTCTCATCAAGGGACTTAGAAGGTAACCTATTAATAAGATAAGTGGCAGTAGAAACAACCACTACCCATAAATAATTAGGAAACTTCTTTTCATTTAGCATAGATCTAGATGCTTCCACAATCAATCTGTTTCTCCTCTCTGCTAATCTATTTTGTTGAGGAGTATATCTAGTTCTTATCTCTCTCTTGATACCTCTGTCCTGCAAAAATGGATCAAACTCATTGGAGAAGTACTCACCTCCTCCATCTAACCTTATCCTCTTTAAACTCTTTCTTGTTTGATTTTCCACAAGTGCAAGATACTTTTTGAAACAACTAAACACTTCTTCCTTATGTTTCATGAAATACAAGATAGTCCACCTACTAAAATCATCAATAAATGACACATAGTATCTTGAGCTTGAAATTGAAGGGTCACACATCTATGTGGACAAGTTCCAAATAATCCTCATGCATATAGCCTTTCTTTATAAAGGGGAATCTGTGTGATTTACCAAACTCACATGCACCACATTTATAGATCATATGTTGCTTGGATACATTAGGTATCCTAAGTACACATTGATCTCTACATATCTACTTCAATGTCCTCTCATCAATGTGTCCTAGTCGTTTGTGCCATATCTCTAACTTAGACAAGGTTTGATCCTTATAACTATAAAGTGTAATGTTTCTAGTATCCTCAAGCTCAAATGTAAACAATCTACCTATTTTCTCTCCTTTTGTAATTCTCTTGAATCCATGTTGGGGATCATCCACAAAGGCTCCAAATTCATTAAACCTAACCTGCAAAACCTTTACCACTATCTGTCCAACACTCATCAAATTCTTTGTGATAGTAGGTACATAAAGAACTCTCCTCAATAGATTCTTATTTCCATCAGAAGTTTTAACATTTCCTACCTTGACAACGGAATGCTTGGTATCATCACCTCTCTGCACTTGGTGCTTTTCCTTGGGATCTTCAAGATCAGAAAGGAGAGCTATAGTGTCTGCTACATAGTTTGAACAACGTGAGTCAATATAGAAGAGGTGCTCATCATCGATACCTTGTTTTGAAGTCATGTTCATAACGAGAAGAGAATCCTCTTGATCCTCCATACAGTTGTTGAAGTCTGTTCTTGATTTGTATCCTCCTTGATAATTGTTGTTGTAGCCATCATTGTAACCTTCACTATGATTGAATATTCATCTTGATTATGAGTAGCCACCTCTTTGGAATCCTCTTCCTCTCTGGTTCTTGAAGTTCCTATAGCACTCATCTGTTGTGTGATTAGACAGTCCATATATATTGCATAGGGATGAGTTAAAAGGTCTCCCTCTACCTTACTTACCTCCTCTTCCCCTTCCTCTTGAATTCCTATCTCTCCCTACATAGTTAGCTTGAGAAGTAGCACAATCATCTTCAAACTTTTTGCTCTTTCCTTTATCCTTAGACTTTCCTTTATCTATATAGAGGGAAGAAGAATTGTTACCTCTTGATGATTCACCATTTTTATTGAGCTTGGCCTCATGGGTGACGAGTTGTCCCATGAGAGTGGTTAGATTAGGGATTTGCATATCCATATAAAGGTCCATTGCAGTTGTGAAGGATTCCCATTTATCATCTGCCTTGATGCCATTGATTATCTGTCTCACTATTTGCTCATCTTCAATCTCCTCTCCTGTGCTTGCCAACTGATCAGCCACATCCTTCACCTTAGTCACAAACTTTGAAACATTCTGCTTGGGTTGCTTCTTTTGAGTAGTAAACTCCATCCACAATTGATTTTTTCTAGCTTTTATATTGGAAGAAAAGTATGAAGATAGAGCATCCCAATTCTCTTGGGAAGTTTTGCGATTCCTAATATGTGGACGAAGGAAGTCAGAGATAGAGTTAAGTAGATATGACCTACCTAAAGCATCTTTGGCACACCATGAATTGAGTCTTTCTTTCTCCTCTCTTGTAGGTTAATCTTTGCTTCTAAATGTGGGCATGTCCTCATCTCCTGATATGTATCCATAGAGATTCCTTCCTTGTATATAGGTCTTCATCCTCAAGGATCATGTTGGATAATTATTCTTGTCTAATTTGTCACTGAAAGAAGGGAAACTATCTCCCATTTTACCTCAACTTGCTCTATACCACTGTTGGGAGAGATGGATGGGTACCTCAAGGAAGTGATGTGGTACTGCTAAAACCTGCTTTGTACCATCCCTTATGCACTTCAGAGTTATAAATTAGGTCCTTTTACCTTGCAAATGATACCAAGAAAGTATTTATGTACTTTGGAGTTGATGCTTGAAACAATTAATCCAAAATAGACTAGTTCAAGAATAGCTAGTGCTGAAAAAATTGCTATTTTAGTCCATATACCTACTCGCTTTTTTACTTAGAGCTCACAATACAGTAGCAATTGACAAAATTCCTTTTGAGGGAATTGAATTAGCTTAGATAGCTAAGAATTGCAAGTGAAATCATTTAAAATGATCAATTATGCTTTGAGAAATCATTTTAGCAAATCAAATCTTACCCCCACCTTTATAGGGAACAACTAGTAGATGACCAGTGAGTACTTCAAAGATGATTTCTCCCAGATGCCTGAACCAAACGCCTTGAAAGACAACACAAAATGGACTTTAAGCTGGTTCCAACAAGCCAAAGATTGTGCAAAATGATTGAGTATTCACTGAGATTTGACTAGAACAAGTTGATTGTTCTGAGTAGTCATAACAGAGAAGTAGAGAGAGATGTTCAATGAGCTATATGTATTATAACACATGATTGTACAGAGTCATTAGCATTATAATGATGCTCAATGATGATGAGCTGAGTGAGCTATGGTGTTAGCTACTCAAGTTAGATAGATAGATAGATAGATAGATAGATAGATAGATAGATAGAATGAATGAGCTCCAAATGAGGCACACACACACAATATTTTTACAAAGTCTTTTTATAAGAGTTTCTTCTAAGTTTGAATTTTGAATTCAAACTTGGCTCCAACTAAAAGGTGACTCCATTGATTTAGGAGTTATTCTCTCAAATTGAAGTCGTAGCTAATATTCTTCCTAACTCCATGAGTTATAGGCTTTTACAAGATTCTCCAAGGATTCAATGATTTATAATGGTAAATGATCAAGTAGTTACAAGCTATAGTTCACATGAATCATCAAGTGCTTCCACACAATGTCGTCCATGCTGGGCCAAATGTGTAGGTTGTACATTTGCACTAACACTAATAAAACATATAATGATGTTGTCAAGATGATCTATATTGAGAGTATCGATGTTTTAAATCGGCATATAGAAAAATTGTGCTCTTTTGTTTTTTGGCTTTTTGCATTTTTCCTTTATATTTTCTTTGCACGTCTACATAGATAGATATATAGAGTCTTTGCAACATCGGCCGAAAAATAAGTTGCAACATAAATTAGAAAACTTCACTTCAATAGTATTATAGTAGTCTTATAGAGGAATCGAGAGATTATCAGAAGTGTCCAAAGTGCAATCGAAGCCTATTATGACATAAAGCTATGATCATGCTTGAAGAGGGATTTTTCTATTCCAAATCCATCAGTTGGAATGCATCCTAGTAGAAGATATTATTGAAGAATCCTAATCAATATTCATTTATGGAATTTTTTCTAAGAATCTCTTATGGATCACTTATTCATGTAAAAGTCTACAGTTTTAATCTTGTAAAAGGATAAAGAAAAAGGCCATATTCCATGACATTGAAGGTCATTATGGTTGCTGATAAATTAGTCACCAATTCAAGATGCAAAGGAACACTTATACTTCTCCTAGATTATATGAAGAAGTTTAATTCATCACAACCACCAAGCCTCGCATGGATTCAAATTCAAAACTTCTTGTAAAAAGTCGTGGAAAACTCAAGGAGTCTATATAAATACTCAAAATCAATTGTATAATATGATTAGATCAATTTACATTTTCTTTTGATATTTAAACTTTGCTCTACTTAAATCTCTGCATCATCATCTTGAACTAGTATCAACTTACAAGAGTTGGTTCTCTCTCTATAATGCTCGAGATTTGTTAACAAACCATTAAGTAGAAATTTCATAGTTTCTAACTCATGTACATAAATTACTGTAGCATTTGGTTCAATAGATTGTAAGAAATCTAGATTTTAAGGTCTCAAGGTCTATCTTTGCACATCCCTAAAACGTCGGGGATACCATCAATCAGTGTTAAGCTCATTGGTTGATATTAATTCCTTGTCTTGTGCATTTTAGCTACGCAACCCTATGTGTGACATCCTTCAAAAGGAATTTGATCAATTATAATTAGGTTGACTTCTCTAAGTACTTTAAGTTGCATGATTCAACCAAAGATAATGTCTCATTGACTAGTCATTATGCAAACCTATCTATTTTGTATCAACTCTTTCTCATTGATGTTCCAAAGTACATAATGGATTCAATTGAACTAATTACAAACCTATAAGGTGTATTTGAAACTCCAATAGTAAAAGAGCTGGTCTTGAGCTAGTTGATTGGACAAATATTCATAACTTGGAACCTTAGATTTTATCAAGCTTCTCCAAGTCCTTTGAGTGGTACTGGAGCTTCATAAAGATGGGTAATGGATTTCCCTCAATAATTGAGAAGCTTGATAGAAACAACTATGCTACTTGGAAAATCAAAATTGAAGCCTATTTGCAAGGTAGAAATCTATATGTAATTGTAGCAAGGGATGAAGCTATGCCTACTCCAAGATACAATGGAGGATCTACACAAGATTAGACAAGGAAATGCACACTTTGGTGTGCAAGGGATGCTGAAGCAAGGGCTTACATATTAAACTCTATCTATAGTTTTTTGTTACCATATATGAGAGGATCCAAAACATTTCAAGAGTCTTGGGATGCACTTGAGACCTTCTTTTTTGCTAGAACTAAAGCTAGAAAGACTCGTTTATGGAATAAGTTCAACCAAATGAAGAAGATATGAAAAAACACCATCATAGAGTTTGTCACCAAGATCAAGGATGTTGTTGATGGGTAAACATATATTGGAGAGCTAATTGAAGAAGAAGCCATCATGGGGGTAAATTATGAGTGATAAGCAATGGCAATCCTTCACTATAACATATGATCTCATCATGGATATACAAACTTCTAATTTGACGATATTCCTTAGAAAACTCTTCAACGAAGAGACCAATGCGAATATGAAGGAAGATTAATCCTATCAAGGTATCCAACAAGTGCTTTTTATGCAGATAAGAAAGAGAAGAAGCACAAAGGTAAGAAGAAGGAAGATGATGAAGAAGTGATTTTCCAAAAAGAGCAAGTGGAACAGGAAGAAGGAGTAAAGCATGATAAATCAAAAGGACAAGATGTTCAATCTTGTCCCATGTGTAACAAGACCAACTACACCACTAAGAATCGCTAGTTCAATGGAAGGACTAAGAAAGGAGGTATTAGAGGAGGATTTGGCAACACTAGAGGTAGAGGGGAACACAACTTCAACAACAACAATAGAAGTCATAATAGAGGAGACTTCAGCAATTACTTAGAAGATCAATCACATGAAGATTCACAATGTGATTCACAAAGCAGGTAAGGAAGATGAACATTTGTTCTACATAGATTCAAGATGCTCAAATCATGTTGCAAGAAATGTTGTTGTTTTATTTGGCTTGGAAAGTTCAAAACATAGGCATGAAGTACAAATAGGGGATGAGACTAAGCACAATGTGGAGAATGTTAGTAATATCAAAGCTTTGAATGGCAGGACAAACATTTTAAGTAAGGATCTCTATGTACCGACTATCACTAAAAACCTAATAAGTGTAGGCTAAATAGTTGAAAGAGGCTTGCAACCTAGGTTTGTTGAAGATGGAGCTTTTATGGAATATCCATGTCAAGGTGAAGCATTTCAATGGTGATGCACCAGAGTGTGCTCTCCTCCTCGAGAGCTCCACGATGATATTCTAAGAATAGAAAACTAAGCTCCTAGCACCACACACAGTACTCCACACAAAGACTATAGAATACATAGAAAAACACATTACACAAGGATCACGAACATAGACTTCTTAGGTGTTACAAATGCAGTCGAACTTACAGTTTGTTGCTAACCAAGCCACTATACGTTTTATTAAAGAACATATACAAAAGTATCTAGTGGCCATTTAGCCTTCCACATGGACACTAACGGTAAAAATCTCCCATTAAAGGCCAATATGGCCAAAGTAACTATGGGAGAAAAATAAAGAATGATAAAGAATACCTGAGTGTAAGTATACAAGCTAAACCTCCCACTTGATGGGCATGTTACACACTATACAAGTGAGTGTGTAAGATCATGAATCAAGTCACTCCCAACAAGTGACAATAGTATCAAAAGCTATCCTATGGTAGAGCTTTAGTCGAAGCATCTACTACATTATCTTGAGTATGAACCTTCTCAAGAATAATGTGCTCAGTGGCTATGCAATCTCTGATGAAGTGATACCTCATCTCAATGTGCTTGATCTTTGCATGATAGACTGGGTTCTTAGCCAAATCAATGGCAAAGTTACTGTCACTGAGCAAAGGAGGTACATGCTGAGGTAGGCCCATATCACAAGCAAGATAAGAAAGCCACAATGCTTCGTTACATGCCTCAATTTCTACAACATACTCTATTTCTATGTTGGAAACAGCTTTATATTCTTAAAGATGACATCTCCAAGAGATAGCACCTCCAGCAAAATGAAAATTGTACCCTAATGTAGACTTACTATTGTTTATACAACCAGCATAATGAGAATCTCTATAACCAATAATGGACGCTTTTCCTCTACCTTAGGCATAAACATTGTCCTTAGTGCCACTCAAATATCTCAAACTCATCTTGATCGCTTTCCAATCTTGCTTCCTAGGTGATTAGACATATATCTGCTCACAACTCCCACTACAAATGCAATGTCTGGTCTCGTAGCTATCATAGCATACATGAGACTAGCAACAACTGACTGACAAGGAATTTTGGTCCTGAATTCCTTTTACTCATTAGATTTGGGGCAATCATCCTTGCCCAATTTCACATATGTGGGTAAAAATGTATTGAATGCCTTTCCACCCTGCATATTGAACCTGTGAAGTACTTTGGATATGTATTCACTTTGAGACAAGTATATGCATCTTTTACTCCTATCACGAGTAATGCACATTCCAAGAATATGTTTCGCATCCCCTAAATGCTTCATATCAAATGTTTGACTCAACGTTTTTTTGAGAATTGACAAGTCATAAGAGGACATCCCAACAATCAACATATCATCAACATAAAGTATCAAGCATATCAAGCTAGCAGCTGAGCATCTCTTTGTGTAGAGAGAATGCTCCTCAATTCTTTGAGAATAGCCTTAAGACTTCAAAAAAGCATCAGACTTTTGGTACCACTGTCTAGGGGACTGTTTAAGTCCATATAAGCACTTCTTGAGCTTACAAACTAGACTTTCTTTGCCAAGAACTACATAACCCTCTAGTTGTTCCATATAGATCTCGTGTGTAAGATCTCCATGCAAGAAAGTAGTTTTCACATCCATTTGGAATCGCTCTTAGTCCTCCATGGCACCAAATCCAAGAAACATGTGTAGGGTAGTCATCTTGACCACTAGAGAGAAGATTTCATCAATATCAAGACCATGTTGTTGCTTAAAACCCTTTGCAACAAATCGTGCTTTATACTTTAAAGAAGCACTATCAAATGTGAATTTCAGCTTATATACCTATTTACATGGTAATGCTTTCCCGCCCTTTGGAAAAGATACTAAATCCCCAGTACCATTCTTGTGAATAGAATCCAACTCACTCTTCATGGCATGCTCCCACTTGACATGATCCGTTGTCTTCATAGCCTCTTTGTAGGAAGAAGGCTCACCAACATCTGTTAGCATAACAAAATCCAAAGCTGGAACATATCTATGAGGTGGATGTGAGACACATGGAGAGCATCTCCATGATTGTTGAACAGGAACCATCTTGATATAGCTTTGATACCATTGAGAGAACTTGGAGAAGCTTGTAGGAGGTAGAAAAGTGAGTTTCCAAGTGATGAAGTTTGGTCGAGTCAACCAACAAAAGACAAACTCGTGAGCTTTTTGAGAGTCAAATGATGAAATTTGGAATAGAGCAAGTTCTTCAAAGCATGATGCAATCTTATTGATCTAACACATAGTACAATGGTAGTGGATGTTGCAATTATATGAGTTGCAACAAGGACTTTGTATCAAATATGCAGGTACCATCAACCAAAGGGCATGAAACCCACCATTCCATCACAAATATAGGTGATGTTATGTTAGATAGTTATCACAAGGATATGTGTTTGAGGAATGTTATTTATGTTCCCACAATCACAAAGAGCCTTGTTTTTTTGAATCAAATGGTTGAGAGAGGATTGCTGGTGAAGTTCAACCAAATGGGATGCTTTGTGGAAAAACCTACAAAAGGTTATAGATTGGTAGCCAAAGTTGGAAAGCAAGAAAGGCTATTCACAGTGGATGGGAAGCAAAACTTCAAACATACTATTTCAAATATGGAAGTAGAAAGGTAGCTAAATTGGATCCCTAGGAGAAAATATATAGACATATCAATAGTTAGAGGTTGAAGGATATGGGGAAGAAGATTTTGGTGCTTGGATTACAAAATCTTTATCATTAAAATCTCAAGAACTTGTGTGAAGCTTGCAAAATGATTAAGCAAACTAGGTTACCTTTGAAGAAGAGAGAATGTATGAGCTATCATCCACTTGACCTAGTTCATAGACATGTTATAACATCGTATGAAACTTGATACAATAGAAAACATGATGTATCACACTTGAGAGTGTTTTGACGTACTTGCTATGCATTCATTCCAACTGGATTAAGGAGCAAACTCAATGATAGATCAGAAATATGTGTATTTGTTGTGTATGTAGGTAAGAAAAAGGGGTATATATAATACAAACCCACAACCAAGGAGGTAAAGGTACCAAGCTATGTCCAATTTGATGAGCTTTTACCTTGGTATTCTTTAAATATATCTACGCAAGAAAATGAAAATGAAGAAGGGAAGAATTCAAGAGAAAGTGAAGAACTAGAAAGCATGGTTATAAGTGCACTGATTTGTTTAATTAAATATTCATCACTTTGATATTTGACTCTGATATTTTTACAAGAAACATGAGTAGGCCCTCCTAGATTCCTCTTGTTTATCGCTTCTACATCTACTCAACTTGTTTGTACATTTTTGGCCTGGCACCTAATATCCAAAACGTTTAAGGTTTATTCTACACATAGTAGACTTTTTTTATTCAAAATGCGCTATCAAAAACTACAAATGGACTAGTTTAGTTCAAGCAACCAAACTGTACAATATAGACTAAGCAAGCAGCTAGCGTATGCCAAAAATAGAGGTTTCCAAGAATTTCTCTTATTAAGCATTAGAGCAATATTTAGAGATAGATTTGGATCATAAAAGATGGAAGCAATGAGCTTTCCAACAGGATATCATATGCATAAAATGGATATATACATAAAGAGAAATATACAATAGAAGTAGGCAATCTCTACGCGATACTCTTCCTACAAGGGATATGAGCTTTGTCGCTATTGGTATGACTTCGTCTCTGCTTGGAGAGGACTTGGACCTCCTTGGAATTTCTGCACAAGGTCTTCACTTCACTATTCACACTTGAGTGGACTTGGTTGCACCTTCTTCAAGATAAAGAGTGTATATAGACCTCCTTGTGATTCTTGACCTACTCTTGTGTGAATCTTGGCTCTTCATCTAGCCTTAGCTTGTCTTCAAACTTTTCATTTGACATGAACAAATAAGGATTCATGTTTTTTTAACCCTTGTAATCTCCTTTAGGTTTGGCAACAACCATGATGAGCTTACCCAATTCATAATTTCCACACTCCCCTCAAGCTCATGGTCGTAATGTCCATCTCCAAGAGACTCATTACTTTTTTGAACTTTTTTATCTTTGTATAATCCAATCCTTTGGTGAAAATATTAGCAACTTGTTCTCTTTACCTATGAAATACACAAAACCATCTTTTCTTTACAACCTTTTCCTGAAATAATGATAATGTACATCTATATGTTTGCTCTTTGCATGGTACATGGGATTGTTGGCTAGATGTATACTAGAAATGTTGTCTTGATAGATGGGCATCATGTTAACATGTATATCCAAGTCATTTAGTACCTTCTTTAATGATGTAGCCTCAGATGTAGTGAGTCTAATGACCTTCACTCAACGTCCATTGATGCCAATGCTAGTGTAGGCTACTCCTTACTAATCCATGAGATGGCTTTTCTTGCTAGCATGAACACATAGCCAAATGAAGATCTCGACTCAACGACAATTCTTGCCTGATCTACATCACTCCATGCTTTGCGTTGTAGCTTCTCTCCATACCTATTAAGCAACCAACAATTGATTGTTCTCTTCACATACCTTAGTGCATTCTTGGTTGCATTTAGGTGCATATATGTGGCTGCATGCATGTATTGTGAGAGTACTCCTACTACCTAACTCAAATTAGGTCTTATGAGAGTTGCATATATCAATGAGCCTACCAAGCTCCTATAGAAGGTCAAGTAATCAAGGTTTTTACCATCATCCTTACTGATATTAATGTTTGTATCCATGGGGTGGGCACTTGGATTGCAATCTTCCATTCAATGTTTGTAGAGCATATCTAGAGGTACTTCCTTTGAGATGGGTAAATATCTTCATATGCATACACAACTTCAATGTGCTAGAAATAATTTATTTCATCCAAATTAGATGCATTGAATTCTCTTCCAAGGCTCTTATTTATGCCTTTGACATGTACATGATCACTTCCTATTATGGTGATGTCATCCATGTAGATGTATTTGACTACTAGTATATCCTAAACCGTCTTTAGGTATAGGGATGGATATGCATGGCTTGGAGAGTATCTACACCTGCTCAAGTAGTCCACCAAGCTATGATTTCATGCCCTTGGGGCTTATGTCAGACCATGCAAGGTCTTCTTTGACTTGCATACATAATCTCTATGTTGTGGATCCTCATAATGTTGAAGTTGGGGCATATGCAGTTCCTCGTTCAACTAACCATTTAGAAAAACATTCTTGATGTCCATTTGGTAGGTTGTCCATCATTTAGCTACACATATCTCAATGAAAGACCTTATGGTGTCCTTGTTAGCAACAAGGCTAAATGTTTCATCATAATTTACCTTCAGTCTTAGTGAATCCCTTTCCCACGAATCTGAACTTGTGTCTAGCTAGGGTTCCATTTGAGTTCCTTTTCACTTTGTACACACATTAGTTTTGGACTATCTTCATACCTTCCTTCTTGGGTATGAATTCCCGATTGGGGTAGTACTTTAGTGCACTGATTTCACCATATTATGCAACCCTCCATTTGGGTTTGTCCTTATCTTCCTCATAGGTAGCTCACTTTTCATCTACAACAAGCTACATCATGTATGGAAAATTATTTACCATGAAAGAGTCATATCTTAACCTTGGAATGATGGTCTTTCTTTGTAGTTGAGCTGCTTTCATTACACTTTGGGTACTACTTCTTGAGCCTTGTGACCTTCAACATAGGTGTAACCAGCTATTTTGGGTCTTTCTCTTCACCTTTGTCATTAGCGTCATGTAGCTCATAGTTTGCCTCATTGGTACTCATGTATCTTGAAGTAGGAAAGGAGTCATAACCCTTACCATCATCATGGACTCCAAGGGAATTTCCCTTTGATGTTCATGCCTTTGTTCCATCCAATGTGATGGACTCTTGAGGTCTAGCCTACAAATCATTACCTGCAAGGTTATCATAGTCATCTTCAAGCACTTTTTCCTTACCCTTGTCTACATACCATCATCAAAGGCGACATCCCTTGAAACATGGGGCTTGTGGTCAGAGGATTATAGCACTTGTATCCTTTTGTTTTGTGAAAAATTGAATAAGGATATATTTCTTAGATTTAGCTTCAGGCTAGGACCTTCCTTCTTGTGGTATGTGCATATGATATACACATCCAAAGACCTCCGAGTATTCTAGCCCTCACTTCTTCCCATAATAAGATTCGTAAGGTGTGAGCACATGCACTCCACTTTTGGAAACCCTGTTCATAAGATACACTAATCTATTTACAACCTCTGCTCAATAAGAGAGTGGTAATTTAACTTCATTTGTCATGAACCTAATTATCTTTACAATGTGCCTATTCTTCCTTTTTGCCACTCCATTTTGTTGAAGGGTGTACCTACATGTGAACCATGTTTTGATTTCATGATCTTGCAAGTATTTTGTAAATTCCTTAAAGAAACACTCTACCCCTTGATCTAACCTTAGGGTTTTAACTTGATTACTTGTTTCCTATTCAACTTTATTCTTGAACATTTGAAACATCGGGAAAACATCTCATTTCTCTTGATTGATATAGATCCATAAACGTCTTGAGAAGTCATTAATGAATCTAACAAATTACCTTTCTCCACCTAAGAAAGCCTCCTTCTTAAGCCCCCAAACATATGTGTATGAGCTCCAAATCTTTGTTGATCTATGAGTACTCTTGAAAGTTTGTCTAGCTTGCTTACCTAATTGGCAAGCATCATGAAACTCATGCATGGGTTAGAAATCAAGGTTTGATAATCCTCTCATCAATCCTACTTTGATCATGTTCTTGAGCTTAGGAATATTCACATGCCCTATTCGTATATGCCAAAGATCAATATCCACAATCTTTCTAGTCCCAAACATGACATAAGAGACCTGGCTATATATGGGGGAAACATCAAGAGTGAATATCCTACCTTCTCTTCTTCCTTTGGCTATAACCTTTCCTCTATCATTCACAAGATGGATGTTTTCACTGAATATGGCCACTAATCCCTTTTCTACCATCTATCCTTAAAAAATATGGTTTCCACACGAATGCGTGTACATAGACCTCCTTGCGAGTCTTCACCTACCCTTGTGTGATCCTTGGAACCTCATCTAGCTTTGGCTTGTCTTTTGGATTTTTGGTTGACATGAATGGATAAGTATTTTTCTGTTTTGGTCCATTGTTGTCTTCTTTATCTTTGGCAACACCACTCCTTTTCTCTAAGGTTGATGAGCTTGGCCATTTCATAACTTCAATAGAAAGTACAATACATCAAGAAGATTTGAAAATAAGGATGATCCCATGTTAAAATATGCCTCAAGAAATTTGTATAATGAAAGTTTCATAATATACTGAGAACTATGTTTCCTTCTTCCCAAACTACACGAGTATCTCAAGTTGAGCATAGGCATTGGAATTCAATGATATTTAAAAGAAATATGTTAAAATGAAATATCTTAAAATGAGATACATCATTAACTTTCTTTGTTCATCTCTTATTTTGTCATTTTCAATGAAAATTGCACTTGTTTAGTAGAAATATTTTAGCTGACTTATTCTTCTTAAACACTTGCAAAAATCACTAGCAGTTTAAAAGGGGAAATATTGGATCTTGTTAAAGATGAAATGAATATTTTACTTTGTTTGAAAAAAGGTTAGAAATTGTAAGTTTTAAGAACTGAAAAAAAGGATATCTAGAGCCACCTCTACTTTTGATTACGCATACATACTATCATCGATTAATCAAATCATCATTACTTAAACATATTATCATTACTATAAAAAATTATCATCCAATAAAATTGTTCATGTCTTCCTCTATTTTTTGTCATGTAGGTTATATAGAAATGTCCATTGTGTTTGTGGATCATGCAAAACTTTTTAATGATTTCTTGAATTAAGAAGCATAAAAATTCATGTTCTTTTTAGTAACTCATTGATTTAAGCAACACATTAAGTTTTTCTAATTACTATCACGTTCTTCGCATATATGGGACACAGGTCTTTCATCCTTGGAGCATCTCATCCTTGATGGTTGCTACTCTTTAATCACACTTTCCTTCCTTCCCACAACCCTTCGAAAATTGAGTTTGGATATGCAACGAAAATTCTTCTTGAATCTCGAAAGCTCAAGCCTAGAAGATGTGGAAAATGTGAGTATACACATTGTTCTAAGTTTTGGTTTCTTCTCATGTGATAGCAAACAAATTGTTTCACTAAAATGTATGTGAGTACATTTGCAGGCCTCACTACCAAACTTAGAAGAACTTAGTA
>CM035427.1:123611418-123613918 GCA_020310875.1 Ceratopteris richardii
GATAGGTTCCCCAAATCACTGATTTTGAACTCTTTCTCCATCTGCTTCTTGATCATTTGTATCCCCTTATCATCTGTTCCTGTAAGTATTATATCATCAACATAAATACACACATAAATGAATCCATTTTCACTTGCTTTGACTAGCAAGCTACTGTCTGCCTTTGATGCTTGAAATCCAAGATCATTCAAGAATTTTACAAGCCTATAATTCCAAGCCCTTGGGGCTTGCTTCAACCCATACAAAGCTCTCTTGAGCTTACACACATAATTTGGACTCACTTGGTCTTTGAACCCATCTGGTTGCTCCATGTAGACTTCATCTGAAATGTAACCATTCAAGAAAGCATTTTTAACATCTAATTGAGACAACTTCCAACCTTTACAAGCAGCAATTGCAATGAGTGTCCTGATGGTTGTCATCTTTGCCACAGGACTATAAGTCTCATCATAGTCCACTCCATATGTCTGTGCATACCCTTTCACAACAAGTCTAGCTTTGTACCTAGACACACTTCCATCTGCAAATCTCTTTGTTTTGTAAACCCACTTACATCCAATAATCTTTTGACTATTAGGTTTAGGAACCAAATCCCATGTTTGATTCTCTATCAATGCATCATACTCCTCTTGCATAGCATCTTCCCAATTCTTCTTCCCTTTGGCTTCTTCATATGTAGAAGGGTCTTCATCTGCTTTTACCAAATAAGCATAATCTTTAGTAGTCAAGAATGAAGTGTCATAGCTATACCTTGTAGGTTGCCATTTGTGCCTAGATGATCTCCTAACTTCTGCACTTCTTGAGGTCTCTGGTTCATCACATTCTGGATCAAACCTTGGCCTCTCTTCAACTTCAATCTGCACTTCATTACTCTCACTTTCATCAAGTAATTGAATCTTTGCTTTACCTTTCCTTTGTTCCACAACTTCTTCATCATCTGCATGTACATTATACTTACCTGCATACCAAGTACCTTGCTCATCAAATGTAACATCCTTGGATACAATAAATTGCTTTGTGGATGGACTCCACAACCTGTATCCCATTTGCTTATCATCATAACCAATGAATACATACTTCTCTGCCTTAGGCTCCAACTTATGCCTCAATTGAGATGGCACATATGCATATGCCAAGCATCCAAATATTCTGCAATGATCCAAGGTAGGTTTCTTACCCCACCAAGCTTCATATGGTGTCATACCCTGCAAAGCTTTACAAGGCAATCTATTAACCAAATATGTAGCTGTATTAACAGCCTCAGCCCACAAATAATTTGGGCAATTCTTCTCTTTCATCATGGACCTTGCAAACTCAACAAGAGTCCTATTTCTTCTTTCTGCTACCCCATTTTGTTGAGGAGAGTACCTGCAAGTAACTTCTCTCTTTATACCTGCATTCCACAGATAATCATTGAACTCATTTGAAAAATACTCTCCCCCTCCATCTGACCTTAGTCTCTTCAATTTTTGACCTGTAATCCTTTCTGCATATACATGATAGTGTTTAAATGTATTAAACACTTCTGACTTTTCCTTAATCACATAAATTGTGATCCATCTGGTAGCATCATCAACATATATGACATAATATCTTGAACCATTTATACTAAAGTCCTTTGAAGGACCCCACACATCTGTATGCACCAACTCAAGTCTTTCTGAATACATAAATCCATGCTTGGAATAGGATTGCTTATGAGCCTTACCTAATTGACATGCCTCACATCTGTATGTCATGTGTTGACCTGCAATGTTAGGCATTCCAAGCACTGAATCATTGTTAATCATTTCTTTGATACCTCTTTCATTAAAGTGTCCAAGTCTTTTGTGCCAAAGATCCAATTCTGACACCTTCTGCTCTCCATATGTGAACATAGCATGTCCAACATTTCCTTGTACCTTCAATGTGAAAAGCCTTCCTTCTTTCTTTCCTGCAATAACTTGTTTATACCCTTGACTAGGGTCTTCCACATAAACTCCATCATTTGTAAACCTTACCTCATAACCTTTTTCCACAATTTGACCTACACTGATCAAATTCTTTGGAATTGTGGGAACATAAAGTACCTTACTCAGAAGAGTGCTCCCATCCTTAGCCTTGACTGAACCAATTGACTTTACCTTATGCTTTGTATTATCACCTGTCTGCACTGTATGATTAATTGCATTATGATCTAGGTCAGTCATCAAAGCAATATTTCCACTCAAATGATTACTACATCCTGAATCAATATAAAACACTCTCATGTCCTCATGTGAGGTTTCACATGTATTCATAATGAGAGTCGAATCCTCCTTTTGATCTGATGCATAGTTGTAGTAGGTGTTATTATAGGATTGATTTTGGAAGCTTCTTCCTCCACCTCTTCCAAAAGAATTCCTACCACCTCTACCTCTGAAGTTTCCTCTCTGAAATCTACCTCCTCTTCCTCTTTGATTAAAGTTCTGATAATTACCATTGTTTTGATTATTATGCCAACAATCATGAGATAGATGAT
>CM035427.1:123618918-123621418 GCA_020310875.1 Ceratopteris richardii
AGGGCATGAAAAAAGTATGTAGGTTGAAAAAGGCATTCTATGGTTTGAAGCAAGCACCACATGCTTCAAATGAAAAAATACATGCCTACCTAGTTGCACATGGTTTTGAGAACCATCCAACTGAGAGCACCTTATATGTTAAGCATGCAAATGATGTGCTTCTCATCATTGTTGTCTATGTTGATAACATGTTGCTCACTAGTCCTCATGACAAGCATATTTCTGATTTAAGGCTGATTTACATGCCTCATTTTAGATGTCAAATTTTGGCATTTGCATCATAAGTTGGGCATTTGGTTTATGAAAGTTGATGGAAAAATAGCTTTGTGTGAAACAAAATATATTGACACATTATTGTAGCGTTTTGGCCTTGAAGACTACAAACCTATTGCTACTCCTGTAGAGACAGGTTTACAATTGAGTCTTCATGATGCTCGAGATTCATTTGATGTTGTTCTCTACTAGCAAGCTATTGGATGTTTGATTTACCTATGCATTAATCGGCCACATATTTAGTTTTCTCTCTCACATATGGGTAGGTTTATGAATTTCCCAAGTGTCAAGCATTGCTAGGTAGTTAAGCGCATCTTGTGCTACTTGAGTAGTACTCAACTACTTGGATTGTTTTATTCTAAGGGGGATAACTACCTCCAGATTTACATGACTTTTTTTACTCTAACTAAGTTGGTTGTTATCAGACTCTTATGTCCACTAGTGGTTTTTGCTTAATGCTTGGTAACTCATGCATACCTTGGTTGAGCAAGAAGCAACCTACTCTGGCCACTTCTAGTTGTGAGGTTGAGTATAAGGAAGCTTTCACAATGAGTGTTGAGTGTGTGTGGTTCAAATGCCTTATGGCTAATTTGGGTGTTGGTTAGTTTTCTCCCACCACCGTCTTCACTAACAGTTAGAGCACATTGGCAATTGTGAGGATTCCTATGTTCCATGCTTGGATTAAGCACATTCAAGTGCACTATCATTATGTCAGGGAGAGGTTCTCTGTCGGAGAGATCAGTTTGGCATATGTGCCTAGAGCGGAGAACATTGCATACCTTTTAACAAAGCCTCTACATAGGGAGGAGTTTGAAGATTTTTGTAAAGATTTGGGCTTACTTTCTTTTCTGGATTCATACCACATAGGTTTGAACTTTCTTATACATATGTGCATCACCACATAACTCCCAAGGGGATTTTTTGACTGTTAGACATGGTCAATGCTCCAACCTCATGGAATACTTGGCATCATGCCAAGAAGGTAGTTCACCATTGGGTGGACATTGAGGGGGGGTGTTAGATATGCTCAATGCCTCACCCTTGTGTAACACCACCATTTTTCCATAACACTCTATTTTGTAAGGCCCCCATTATGAGGAGAAGCCATGTGAGAGTGTTGGACATTGGTAGGTTCCTGACTTTGAGGTCAGATGAGGTCTAGTGTAGACCGTAGATGGATAGTTAGGAAGGTTACTTCTAAGCCATTGGATTTGGGATTGATCCGATGTGAGGATCAACCTAAATCAAGGGCTAGAAACAAAAGTAGCTTTCTTAACTTGGGAAAGGGTCTAATTGATGTGGGCCATTGGATCTAGACTTGATCCTAAGTGTGGATTAAGCAAGATCAAGGGTTACAAACAAATGGTTGTTGATCCTACCTTTGTACCATTGGATTTACCCCATAGATCAATGGTGGAGATTATTTTGGGCATGGATCAAGCTACCACGACCCTAGAACATGGGTAGGCCGACTTAGGCTTGGAGGACCTTATAAGGATGGTCCCCATCCCATGTAGGATCATCAGTTTGTGTGGTTGGAACCATTAGGGTATCCATCTTAGTACCCATTGTGTTGGCCTATAGCCCTTCACCTAGCTTCTATCTAGATCACCATCTAAGCTCCATATAGGGAGTGCATGGGTGGATAGAACCATCTATATATTGTTTAGTGTTTGAGTTCCATTGTATTAGAGTTATGAGTTTTAGTTGAATTGAGTTGAGTTCATCTTGTATATCATCTTGAGTCCACTTTTCATTATAACCAAATCTCTTGTGTTATTCCCATGAGTAGTGATATCTCTCTTTCTATCTAACCTTGATCTTATATGTGTGTTGTGGTTACCTCTACATGGCATTAGAGTTACACCACTAGCCCACCACTCAAATCATTGTGGTAACCTCTACATGGCAAAGAGGATACAAGGGAGTCGTGATGTGGTGTCTATGGAGCAGCCACATGCAGTGGATGACAAGAAAAGATCTTCCATTTTATCATCAAGCGAAGGAGTAGTTCACTATGTACCTAGCCCAAGAGTCATCCCTACCTATGAACGGGAGGAAGCATCATCATCAGATGGTGAGAAGAGAGTCTACCAACCCCAAATCACCCAAACAAATTGGTTGTCACTGCAATGGGTGAAAAAGCTCTATGGTCAGGGTAATCCTATGCCAACAACTATCAAAGAGAAGGCAGAAGGACCAAGTAGATCACAGAGAATAGAGGAGC
>CM035427.1:123628918-123638918 GCA_020310875.1 Ceratopteris richardii
TAAAAATGCATTCTTTATATCCAGTTGACTTAGCTTCCATACTTTTGATTCTGCTATAGCAATCAATGTCCTTATGGTTGAAATCTTTGCCACCGGACTAAACATCTCATCATAATCTATACCATGCGTATGAGCATAGCCTTTGACCACCAGTCTAGCTTTGTATGGCTATCCTTCCATCTGCAAGTTTCTTGTAAGGAATTGAACTCACAACCTCTTGGTTAGGAATGTGATGGGCTAACCACTTGCCCCAAAAGCCATGGTTGAGGATTACTTCCTAATCCTCTCTCTTAGGGTGTGGTTCAACCATCTCCTACCAGGATTATGTTACATTCTTCCCCCCTTGGTCGATCATTGTCCTCAATGATCTACTCTTGTATCCCTCTAGCCTCGGTGATCAATCCCTTGAACTCCCTAGGTGCCCTTGAATTGATGTTCCTCAACCTCGCACAGTTTCTTGAACCTTGTTCGCAACCTTGGTCTCTTGAACCCTTGCTCTCAACCTTGGTGTCTTGAACCTTCTTGTTCGCAACCTTGGTGTCTCGAGCCCTTGTTCTCAACCTCAGTCTTGAACCTTGTTCTCACCCATGCTTGGTATCTTGAACACTCAATCAAGTGCCACCCAAGGATTCCCAAGGAATTCACACTTCCAAGCTAGCTCATTGGAAAGTTCGTTCCGAGAGCTTTCCAACGGTATATTGCACGCCTCAATCCGACCTACGGATTGAGAGATACACCCCAATCATTGTAAGGTCCATCCTTGAAGCCGACGCGCGCCTTCCACAATTCCTACCCTTTCACATGGAGGATGCCCAAGCGCCTTTTTTAGAGGCCATTGGATCATTCCACCTTGCCCAAGCCTACTTCCTAGGCTCTGATACCAATGTAAGGAATTGAACTCACAACCTCTTGGTTAGGAATGTGATGGGCTAACCACTTGCCCCAAAAGCCATGGTTGAGGATTACTTCCTAATCCTCTCTCTTAGGGTGTGGTTCAACCATCTCCTACCAGGATTATGTTACATTTCTTAACTTTGTAAACCCATTTATTTCCAATAACTTTCTTACCATTTGGTTTTGGAACAAGTTCCCAAGTCTTGTTCTCTTCAAGAGCATTGAACTCCTCCTTCATTGCTTCTTCCCATTGTTTCTTGTTGGGAAAGATGGATGGATGCTCCAAGAGACTGAGTAGGTACTGCTAAACCTGCTTTGTACCAGCCCTCTTTTGCTTCAGAGTTGATAACTATACCTCCTTAGCTTTCCAATGACACCATAAAATGTCCTATGTCCTTTGGAAATTATATGTGCAATGATTGAATCAAAACAGATAACTTGGGAAGTCACAAACTCAAGAAAACCTTCTATTTTTGTCTTGATACCTGCTTAGTATTTTGCTCAGTATGACCAACACAGTAGGAATTGAAAAATTCCTCTTAGGGGTATCTAATTAACTTTGTAAGCTACCTATTCCAAGTGAAATGATGTAGAATGATAAACTATGCTAAGAGAAATCAATTTAGCAAGTTAAGCTATACCCCCGACTTTTTAGGATTGTAGCAGAAAATGACGAGAGATCACCTCGACGCAGATTTCTCCAAAATGGCTGAATAGAATGTCTTCAAATTAGCATGTAGATTACTTCAAGCTAAATCCATCAAGCTTTGAATCACTGAATTCGATGAAGAATTGACCGAGCTATGCCCTTGACAAGTTGAAAGACTTTTGAGTAGACTAAAAGAGAACTCAGAGATGGACAATGTGAATGTATGTATTAGTGCACAAATGTATACAACTCCATTGGCATGAATATCATTGCCAAATGGTGTAGAGAGGTGTGGGCTAGAGTGTAGGCCTCACACACACTCAAAATCAGTAATGCTATGCTCGGGAATGCTCTCTCTTGCCCGCGACTTTTCATGTCCATTTTTATAAGAGATGACTAAAAATTTGAATTCAAATTCAAACTTTTGGCCCCCTATGATCAAGCTCCTAAATGCTTGGAGATATTCTTTCAATCAAACAACTAATTTTTCCATGAATCCTTTTGGTAGGTGATTACAAAAGATTCCAAGTCAATTTGACTTTTACAATATGGTAAAGTGATAATTAACCACTAGCATATGTTCCTATGCTTCTTCATGTGTATATGGACTTCAATGCATCCTTTGAGCCAAATGTGTAGGCTTGTAATTTACACCAACAGCTCCCCCTCAAGCCAAACATTTTGGCTTAAGTCTTCATCTTCTATCTTCAAATATATCGTGCAATCCAATCATGGATTTGAACCTGCAAAGTTTGGTTCCATCCAAAGCTTTAGTCAGCAAATATACACATTGCATGTTGGTTGATACATAGGTAAGTTGAATGTCCTTGCTTATCAATTTCTCTCTCACATAATGGTAATGGACCTCTATGTGTTTGGTCCTTGCATGATAAATATGATTAGCTACAAGGTGAAGAGAACTTGTATTATCTCCAAAGATAATTGGTGACCTAGTAAAAAAACCCAATTCTGTATACAAAAGCTTAATCCAAATTGCTTCTTGTGTGGCATTAGCTAGTCCTCTATACTTGCCTCTGTGGAAGACAAAGCAACACTAGGTTGCTTCTTTGAAGACCATGAAATTGGTTTGTCACCTGCAAAAGAAATATATCCAGAAGTGCTCCTCCTATCATCCTTGCATCCTGCCCAATCTGCATCTGAATAAATTTTGATATCAATATCTGAAGTGTAAGGGAAATACAAACCATGGTTCTGTGTACCCTTGAGATATTTCAGAATTCTCTTGGCAGCCTCTAAGTGAGGTATCCTTAGCTTGTGCATAAATTGGCTTAGCACACTAACTCCATATGCAATATCTATCCTTGTTAAGGTAGCATAGTTCAAACTACCCACCATACTTTGATAACTTGTAATGTCATTGACTTCATCACCTTCATGGGCACTTAGTTTTAGGTTTACCTCCATTGGAGTGCTTGCTACTTTGGCATCCTGCAAATGAAACTTCTTCAACATGTCCTGTATATATTTTTTCTGAGTAATATATATCCCTGAATTAGTGTAGACTAATTCAAGTCCCAAAAAATACTTCAATAGATCAAGATCATTGATCTTGAACTCCTTCATCATTTGACGTTTGATATATCTGATTCCATTGACATCATTACCTGTAATGATGATGTCATCAACATAAACACAAAGATATATTACCTCTGAATTACTTCTCTTAATGAACAAAGAAGTATCTACCTTGCTCATGACAAAGCCTTGGTCTTGGAGATATGTAGTAAACCTGTAATTCCATGCCCTAGGTGCCTGCTTCAATCCATATAAAGCCTTTTTCAATTTGCAAACATATGTTACCTTCTTAGGGTCCTCATAGCCAGGAGGTTGTGACATATATACCTCCTCTGAAATCCATCCATTCAAGAAGGCATTCTTGACATCCAATTTGTACATATTCCAATTTTTTGATGCAGCCACACTTACCAACACTCCGATTGTTGGCATCTTGGCCACAGGTGAGAATGTCTCCTCATAGTCAATGCCTTGGGTTTGTGCAAAACCCTTGGCTACCAATCTGGCTTTGTACCTATTGATTGTGCCATCATAATTTCTTTTAAGCTTATAGATCCATCTGGACCCTATTACCTTCATTGAGTCCTTCTTAGGTACTAACTCCCATGTGTCACTTTCTTTGAGTGCATCAATCTCCTTATCCATAGCTTCTTTCCATTCTGATTTGGTTATTGCTTCTTCATATGATCCTGGTTCTTCATTTCACAAATCTTTGGCAAGATAAACATAATGTTTAGTAACAAGAGATGTATCATATCCATATCTGATAGGTTTCTTGCTTTCTCTTTGTGATCTTCTAAATGGTTGAGTTGAAGATTCAGGTAAGTCTTCAAGCTTCCTCATCTTCATTTTGCCCTTGGACTTCCATGCCTTGAACTCTTCAAGGTTGATAGTATCTTCATCATCTGAACTTGAGGCTTCATTCTGAGTAGGTTCCTCCTTTGTAAGACTTGGAAATTCCTCTTCCAAATCATAGGGTAACTTACCCTTCCTGCATTCATTCTCATACCAAGAATCATTTTCATCAAAGACAACATCTCTGCTTACCATGAATCCCTTATTGATGGGATTATAAAACCTGTAACCTTTTTTATTTAAATCATACCCAATAAAGATGCATTTTTCAGCCTTTGGGTCTAGCTTACCTCTTATCTGAGAAGGAATGTGTACATATGCTACACATCCAAATATTTTGCAATTGTCAAGTGAGGGTCTCTTACCATGCCATGCTTCATAGGGTGTCATGCCATCAAGAGACTTAGATGGTAACTTGTTTATGAGGTAAGTGGCAGTAGAAACACTCTGTGCCCATAGATAACTAGGTAACTTTTTCTCATTAAGCATAGACCTAGCTATCTCAACAATTAATCTATTTCTTGTCTCAGCTACCCCATTCTGTTCACGAGAATACCTTGTGGTTATCTCTCTTTTGATGCCTCTGTCCTGCAAGAAGTCTTCAAATTCATTGGAGAAGTACTCACCTCCTCCATCTGACCTTAGCCTTTTCAAATTCCTTCCTGTCTGGTTTTCAACTAATGCAAGATATATTTTAAAGCAATTAAATACCTCATCCTTGTGCTTCATGAAGTACCATACAGTCCATCTGCTATAATCATCAATGAAAGACACATAGTACCTTGATCCAGAGACTGAGGGGTCTTTGCTTGGTCCCCATACATCTGTGTGTACAAGCTCTAGGTAGTCTTCATGCACGTATCCTTTCTTGGAGAAGGGTAACCAATGAGACTTACCAAATTGACAAGCACCACACTTGTAAAGCATATGTTGCTTGGATACATTAGGTATCCCAAGCACACATTGGTCCCTGCACATTTGTCTCAAGGTTCTTTCTCCTATGTGCCCTAACCTTTTGTGCCAAATCTCAAGCTCTGAAAGTGTTTGATCTTTATAACTGTATAGTGCAATGTTCTTTGTATCTTCCAACTCAAAAGTGAAAAGTCTACCTGATTTTTCTCCTTTTGCAATCCTCTTGAACCCATGTCTTGGATCCTCCACATATGCTCCATATTGGTTGAATTTGACCTGCAAACCTTTCTCTACAATCTGACCAACACTCATCAAATTTTTGGTAATGGTTGGTACATAGAGTACCCTTCTGATTTCCATCACAAGTCTTAACATTTCCAACTTTAACTACAGAATGCTTTGTGTCATCACTTGTTTGGACTTGATGGTTACCTTTTGGTTCCTCAAGATCAGAAAGTAAAGCTACATTGTCAGCCACATGATTTGAACATCCTGAATCAATGTAGAATAGGTGGTTATCATTTGTACCTGATTTTGAAGTCATGTTCATGATTAGAAGAGAGTCATCCTGCTCCTCTGTGTAGTTGTTGTAATCCTTCCTGGATTTGAATCCTCCTTGGTAGTTTCCATTGTAATTATTATTGTAGTTGTTGTTGTAGTTATTGTTGTAGCCTTGGTGATGGTTGAATCTACCTCTTGACTGTGCGTAGCCACCTCTTTGATATCCTCTTCCTCTCTGATTCTTGCAATTCCTGAAACACTCATCTGTAGTATGATTTGATAGACCACAAATGTTGCATGGTGAGGAGTTATAAGATCTTCCCCTACCTTGCTTACCTCCTCTGCCCCTTCCTCTTGAAGATCTACCTCTCCCTGCATAGTTGGCTTGAGAAGTAGAGCCTTCATCTTCCATCTTCTTGCTTTTACCTTTATCTTTAGACTTCTTATCAGTGTATAGGGAAGAAGAGTTATTACCTTTGGATGTGTCTCCATTTTTGTTGACCTTTTCTTCATGAGTAAATAATTGTCCCATGAGAGTTGTAAGATCTGGAGTGTGCATGTCCATGTAAAGATCCATAGCTGTGGTGAAACTTTCTCATTTGTCATCAGCCTTGATCCCATTGATCACTTGCCTTACTATCTGTTCTTCTTCAATTTCTTCTCCTATGCTTGCTAACTGGTCTGCTACATCTTTAATCTTGGTCACAAATTCTGAAACAGCTTGCTTAGGTTGCTTCCTTAATGTTGTGAATTCAATCCACAACTGATTTTTCCTAGCCCTTGTGTTGGAGGAAAAATATGATGACAAGGTTTCCCAAGTCTCTTGGGATGTCTTACAATTTCTAATATGTGGCAAAAGAAAATCAGATATAGAGTTGAGTAGATAAGACCTTGCCAATGCATCCTTAGCACACCATGTGTTGAGCTTTTCATGTTCTTCCTTGGTTGGTAATCCTCTTGTTTTGAATGAGGGCGATTCCTCATCTCCTGAGATGTATCCATAGAGACTCCTTCCTTGTAAGTAGGTCTTCACCCTTAGAGACCATGCTTGGTAATTGTTCTTGTCCAATTTGTCAATAAATGAAGGAAAACCATCTCCCATTTTACCTCAATTTGCTCTGATACCACTGTTGGGAAAGATGGATGGATGCTCCAAGAGGCTGAGTAGGTACTGCTAAACCTGCTTTGTACGAGCCCTCTTTTGCTTTAGAGTTGATAACTAGACCTCCTTATCTTTGCAATCACACCATAAAATGTCCTATGTCCTTTGGAAATGATATGTGCAATGATTGAATCAAAACAGATAACTTGGGAAGTCACAAACTCAAGAAAACCTTCTATTTTTGTCTTGACACCTGCTTAGTATTTTGCTCAGTATGACCAGCACAGTAGGAATTGAAAAAATTCCTTTAGGGGTATCTAATTAACTTTTTAAGATACCTATTCCAAGTGAAATGATGTAGAATGATAAACTATTCTAAGAGAAATCAATTTAGCAAGTTAAGCTATACCCCCAACTTTTTAGGACTGTAGCAAAAAATGACCAGTGATCACCTCGACGCAGATTTCTCCAAAATGGCTGATTAGAATGTCTTCAAATTTTGCCAGCATGTAGGTTACTTCAAGATAAATCCACCAAGCTTTGAATCACTGAATTGTATGAGGAATTGACCGAGATATGCCCTTGACAAGTTGACAGACTTTTGAGTAGACTAATAGAGAACTCAGAAATGGACAATGTGAATGTATGTATTAATGCACAAATTTATACAACTCCATTGGCATGAATATCATTGCCAAATGGTGTAGAGAGGTGTGGGCTAGAGTGTAGGCCTCACACACACTCAAAAATTAGTGATGCTATGCTCGAGAATGCTCTCTCTTGCCCGTGACTTTTCATGTTCATTTTTATAAGAGATGACTAAAAATTTGAATTCAAATTCAAACTTTTGGCTCCCTATGATCAAGCTCCTAAATGCTTGGAGATATTCTTTAATGAAACAACTAATTTTTCCATGAATCCTTTTGGTAGGTGATTACAAAAGATTCCAAGTCAATTTGACTTTTATAATATGATAAAGTGGTAATTAACCACTAGCATATGTTCCTATGCTTCTTCATGTGTGTATGGACTTCAATGCAGCCTTTGAGCCAAATGTGTAGGCTTGTAATTTACACCAACATTTCTTACCTTTTGCTTCACTGTAATTCTGAGGTTCTTCATCTTCCTTTACTAAGTAAGCATAGTTTTTCTGAGTCAAATAAGAAGTGTCATAGGAATACCTTGTTGGTTGTTTCCTTACTCTGTTTGACCTTCTTAGCTCACATTCTTCATGTGTATCTAAATACACATCTTCATCAAATCTTGGTCCGTCTTCATTTCTCATACCTGATCCAATCCTGGACGTACTTGCCTGCATATGATCTTAGTCTTCATTCACCTGCATATGTGATTTTCCTTTTTCTTTCCTTCTTATCTCTTCTTCAAGTGTTTCAACACTATGCTCTTTATCTGCATACCAGCTCTTTCCTTCATCAAATATCACATCTCTGGAAATAGTAAACTGTTTGGTTAGAGGACTCCATAATCTGTAACCCATCTATTTTTCATCATATCCGATGAACACGTATGTTTCAACTTTTGGTTCAAGCTTATGTCTCAGTTGTGATGGTACATAAGCATAAGCAACTAATCCAAATACTTTACAATGATCAAGTGTTGGTTCATTGCCCCACCAAGCTTCATAAGGAGTCATCCCATTTAAAGTTGTACATGGTAATCTATTTACCAGATATGTTGTTGTATTTACAGCCTCAGCCCAAAGATAATTCGGACAATTCTTCTCCTTTAGCATTGCTCTTGCAAACTCAATTAGAGTTCGGTTTCTTCTTTCTGCCACTCCATTTTGTTGCGGTGTATACCTGCAAGTTATTTCTCTTTTGATACCTGCATTCCACAGATAATCATTGAACTCTCGAGAAAAATATTCTCCTCCTCCATCAGACCTTAGTCTTTTGAGTTTCTGTCTTATAAGTCTTTCAACATATGCATGAAAATGCCTGAAAGCTTCAAATACTTCTGATTTCTCTTTCAAAACATAAAGACTTATCCATCTTGTTGCATCATCAATAAAAAGAACATAATACCTTGAGCTGCTGATAGATCCTTCTTTTGTTGGTCCCCATATATCTGTATGTATGAGTTCTAACACATCATCGTGTTTATACCCTTTCTTCTGAAATGGTAACCTGTGGGCTTTTCCCATCTGACATGCTTCACACTTGTGAATCATATGTTGATTCTTCGTATTTGGTAATCCTTTCACGTATTGTTTCTCCACCATAGTTTTGATTACTGTTTCATTAAAATGTCCTAACCTCTTATGCCAGAGATCTAACTTTATAAATACCTCATCACCATGTGTGATCAAGGCTTGACCAACATTCCCTTGTACTTTAAGAGTAAAAAGTCTACCTTCCTTTTTACCATGGACAATCTGATTGTATCCATTCTCTGGATCTTCAACAAATACTCCTTCATTTGTAAACCTGACTTGAAAACCTTTTTCTACTATCTGTCCCACACTAATCAGATTCTTCGGGATTGTTGGAACATACAAAACATTTGTTAGTAGGTCAGCTCCAATCTTACACTTTACTTTTCCAATCGACCTTACATTATGTTTTGTGTTATCACCTATCTGTACTGTATGATTTGAAATACCTCCTTCAAGTTTTGATAACAATTCTATATTTCTAGACAAATGATTTGAACAACCAGAGTCAATATAGAATACCATGAGGTCTTCATTCTTTGACATACTTATCGAGTTCATCATCAACGTTGTATGACTGTCATTCTGCGTATCATTCGCATAATTGTAGTAGGTAGTGTTGTGAGACTGATTCTGTCCCCAACTTTTTGCTCCACCTCTACCATATCCGCCTCTTTGGCTTTGTCTTCCTCTTTGATATCTTTCGCTTTTGCTTCTACTGTGATTGTTCTGATTCTGACTTGATCCTTGAGGATTATGCCAGCAATCATGAGCCAAATGATTGCTTAATCCACAGAGCCAACAAGTCTTCTTGTTATTAGTCTGATTACCTCTTCCTTTACCTCTACTTTTACTTCTGGCATTACCTCTTCCTCTTGCATAATTTTCTTGAGTAATCATTTCTTCTTCATCTTTCTCTTTACCTTTATCACCTTTTTTCTTATTCTTTGCGTACATAGTGGAACTATGTCCTTTATCTCCGTCTTTCTTCAAATCTTGCTCAAACGTTAACATTAGTCCAAGCAACTGATTTAAATCTGGTACAAAATGATTTAAAGAAAGTTCAGTTGAGAGTACGAAAGGTTTCTACCTTTCATCTCCTCTCAGTCTTACAAGCACTTGTGCTATCAACCTGTGATCTTCAATATCTTCATCAATAGATCCAAGACTGTCCGCCAAGTCTTTCATCTTAGTGACATAATCACTAATGCTTTGACTTTGCTTTTTCTTGAATGTTGTAAACTCTGACCATAAGCTAGCCTTCCTAGCTTTCGTCGTATTTTGGAAATGATCTTCCAATGCACTCCATATATCTTCCGCTTTCTCCAGACCTCTAATGTGTGGTAGTAGATGATCTGTAATGGTATTGTAGATATAA
>CM035427.1:123683290-123688290 GCA_020310875.1 Ceratopteris richardii
TCTTGGAGCATCCATCCATCTTTCCCAACAGTGGTATAAGAGCAATAGAGGTAGAATGGGAGATGGTTTTCCTTCATTTATTGATAAATTGGACAGGAACAACTATCAAGCTTGGTCTCTAAGGATGAAGAACTACTTACAAGGAAGGAGTCTCTATGGATAGATCTCAAGAGATGAGGAATTTCCCTCATTCAAAGCAAGAGGATTGCCAACCAAGGAAGAACAAGAAAAGCTCAACACATGGTGTGCTAAGGATGCATTGGCAAGGTCTTATTTACTCAACTCTATCTCTGACTTTTTTTTGCCACATATCACAAATTGTAAGACATCCCAAGAAACTTGGGAAACCTTGTCATCATATTTTTCCTCCAATACAAGGGCTAGGAAAAATCAGTTGTGGATTGAATTCACAACACTAAGGAAGCAACCTAAGCAAGCTGTTTCAGAATTTGTGACCAAGATCAAAGATGTTGCAGATCATTTAGCAAGCATAGGAGAAGAGATTGAAGAAGAACAAATTGTAAGGCAAGTGATCAATGGAATCAAGGCTGATGACAAATGGGAAAGCTTCACCACTGCAATGGATCTCTACATGGACATGCACACTCCAGGTCTTACAACTCTCATGGGACAACTATTTACACATGAAGCAAAGCTCACAAAAAATGGAGATACATCCAAAGGTAATAAATCTTCTGCCCTATACACTGATAAGAAGTCTAAGGATAAAGGCAAGAGCAGGAAGGTGGAAGATGAAGGCTCTACTTCTCAAGCCAACTATGCAGGAAGAGGTAGATCTTCAAGAGGAAGGGGAAGAGGAGGTAAGCAAGGTAGGGGGAGACCCTATAACTCATCACCATGCAACATTTGTGGTTTATCAAATCATACTACAGATGAGTGTTTCACGAATTACAAAAATCAGAGAGGAAGAGGCTACCAAAGAGGTGGATACTCACAGTCAAGAGGAAGGTTCAACCATCACCAAGGCCACAACAACAATTACAACAAAAATTACAACAACAATTACAATGGAAACTACCAAGGAGGATTCAAAACCAGAAAGAACTACAACAACTACACAGAAGAGACGGATGACTCTCTTCTGATCATGAACATGAATTCAAAATCAGGTACAAGTGATGATCATCTATTTTACATTGACTGAGGGTGCTCAAATCATGTGGCTAGTAATGTGGCACTACTCTCTGATCTTGAGGAACCAAAAGGTAAACATCAAGTCCAAACAGGTGATGATACAAAGCATTCAATAGTTAAAGTTGGAAATGTTAAGACTTGTGATGGTAATCAGAATTTGTTGAGCAGGGTACTCTATGTACCAACCATTACCAGAAATTTGATGGATGTTGGTCAGATTGTGGAGAAAGGTTTGCAGGTCAGATTCAATCAATATGGAGCATATATGGAAGACCCGAGACATGGGTTCAAGAGGATTGCTAAAGGAGAAAAATCAGGTAGACTTTTCACTTTTGAGTTGGAAGATACAAAGAATATTGCACTATACAGTTATAAAGATCAAACACTTTCAGAGCTTGAGATTTGACACAAAAGGCTAGGACACACAGGAGAAAGAACCTTGAAACAAATGTGCAGGGATCAATGTGTACTTGGGATACCTAATGTATCCAAGCAACATATGATTTACAAGTGTGGTGCTTGTCAATTTGGTAAGTCTCACAGGTTACCCTTCTCCAAGAAAGGATATATGCATGAAGACTACCTAGAGCTTGTACACACAGATGTTTGGGGACCTAGCAAAGACCCCTCAGTCTTAGGATCAAGGTACTATGTGTCTTTCATTGATGATTATAGCAGATGAACTGTATTATACTTCATGAAACACAATGATGATGTATTTATTTGTTTTAAGAAATATCTTGCATTAGTTGAAAATCAGACAGGAAGGAATTTGAAGAGACTAAGGTCAGATGGAGGAGGAGAGTACTTCTCCAATGAGTTTGAAGACTTCTTGCAGGACATAGGCATCAAAAGAGAGATAACCACAAGGTATTCTCCTGATTAGAATGGGGTAGCTGAGAGAAGAAATAGGTTAATTGTTGAGACAGCTAGATCTATGCTTAATGAGAAGAAGTTACCTAACTATCTATGGGCAGAGAGTGTTTCTACTGCCACTTACCTTATAAACAGGTTACCATCTAAGTCACTTGATGGTATGACACCCTATGAAGCATGGCATGGTAAGAGACCATCATTGGATCACTGCAAAATATTTGGATGTCTAGCATATGTGCACATTCCTTCTCAGATAAGAGGTAAGCTAGACCCAAAGGCTGAAAAATGCATTTTTATTGGGTATGATTTAAATAAAAAAGGTTACAGGTTTTATAATCCTACCAATAAGGGATTGATGGTAAGCAGAAATGTGATCTTTGATGAAAATGATTCTTGGTATGAGAATGAATGCAGGAAGGTTAAACTACCCTATGATTTGGAAGAGGAATTTCCAAAACTTGCAAAGGAGGAACCTACTCAGAATGAAGCCTCAAGTTCAGATGATGAAGACACTATCAATCTTGAAGAATTCAAAGCATGGAAGTCCAAAGGCAAAATGAAGATGAAGAAGCTTGAAGACATACCTGAATCTTCAACTCAATCTATCAGAAGATCTCAAAGAGAAAGCAAGAAACCTATCAGATATGGGTATGATACATCTCTTGTTACTAAACATTCAGTTTATCTTGCCAAAGATTTGTCAAATGAAGAACCAGGTTCATATGAAGAAGCAATAACCAAATCAGAATGGAAAGAAGCTATGGATGAGGAAATTGAAGCACTCAAGGAGAGTGACACATGAGAGTTAGTACCCAAGAAGGATTCTATGAAGGTAATAGGATCCAGATGGATCTATAAGTTGAAAAGAAATTCAGATGGAACAATTAATAGGTACAAAGCCAGATTGGTAGCCAAGGGTTTTGTACAAACCCAAGGCATTGACTATGAAGAGACTTTTTCTCTTGTGGCCAAGATGCCAACAATCAGAGTGTTGATAAGTGTGGCTGCATCAAAGAATTGGAACATGTACCAACTGGATGTCAAGAATGCTTTCTTGAATGGATGGATTTCAGAAGAAGTTTATATGTCACAACCTCCTGGCTATGAGGACCCTAAGAAGGTAACATATGTTTGCAAATTAAAAAAGGCTTTATATGGATTGAAGCAGGCACCTAGGGCATGGAATTACAGGTTAACTACATACCTCTAAGACCAAGGTTTTATCATGAGCAAGGCTGACACTTCTCTGTTCATTAAGAGAAGTAATTTAGAGGTAATATATCTCTATGTTTATGTTGATGACATCATCATTACAGGTAATGATGTCAATGGAATCAGGTACATCAAAAGCCAGATGATGGAGTTCAAGATCAATGATCTTGGTTTATTGAAGTATTTTCTAGGGCTTGAATTAGTTTACACTAATTCAGGGATATACATTACTCAGAAAAAGTATGTACAGGATATGTTGAAGAAGTTTCACTTGCAGGATGCTAAAGTAGCAAGCACTCCAATGGAGGTAAACCTAAAGCTAAGTGCCCATGAAGGTGATGAAGTCAAAGACATTACAGGTTATCAAAGTATGGTGGGTAGCTTGAACTATGCTATTCTTACAAGAATTGAAATTGCATATGGAGTAAGTGTGCTAAGTCAATTTATGCACAAGCCAAGGATACCTCACTTAGAGGCTGCCAAGAGAATCTTGAAGTATCTCAAGGGTACACAGAACCATGGTTTGTATTTCCCTTACACTTCAGATATTGATATCAAAATTTATTCAAATGTAGATTAGGCAGGATGCAAGGATGATAGGACGAGCACTTATGGATATATTTCTTTTGCAGGTGACAAACCAATTTCATGGTCTTTAAAGAAGCAACCTACTGTTGCTTTGTCTTCCACAGAGGCAGAATATAGAGGACTAGCTAATGCCACACAAGAAGCAATTTGGATTAAGCTTTTGTATACAGAACTGGGATTGTTTACTAGGTCTCCAATTATCTTTGGAGATAATACAAGCTCTCTTCACCTTGCAGCTAATCCTATCTATCATGCTAGGACCAAACACATAGAGGTCCATTATCATTATGTGAGAGAGAAGTTGATAAGCAAGTACATTCAACTTACCTATGTATCAACCAACATACAATGTGCAGATTTGCTGACTAAGGCTTTCGATGGAACAAAACTTTGCAGGTTCAAATCCATGATTGGATTGCAGGATATACTTGAAGATTGAAGATGAAGACTTAAGCCAAAATGTTTGGCTTGAGGGGAAGTTGTTAATGTAAATTGCAAGCCTACACATTTGGCTCAAAGGATGCATTAAATTCTACACATACATGAAGAAGCATAGGAACATATGCTAGTGGTTAATTACCACTTTACCTCATTGTAAAAGTCAAATTGACTTAGAATCTTTTTGTAATCACCTACCAAAGTGAGTCGTGGAAAAAGTAGTTCATTTGATTGAAGAAATATCTCCAAGCATTTAGGAGCTTGATCATAGGGAGCCAAAATGTGAGTTTGAATTCAGATCTTCACTCATTACAAATAAAAGTGAACATGAAAAGTCGCGGGTTAGAGAGATTATTCCCGAGCCTCATTCTACTCAGTTTGAGTGTGTGTGAGGTCTATACTATAGCCTACACCTCTCTACACCATTAGGCAATGTTATTCATGCCAATGGGATTGTATACATGTGTTTATTAATATATACATTTACATCATTCATCTCTGAGTTCTCTGTTAGTCTACTCAAAAGCCTATCAACTTGTCAAGGGCATATCTTAGTCAATTCTCCTCCAAATTCAGTGATTCAAAGCTTGTTGGATTCCACTCAAAGTCATCTACATGCTCTCAAAGTTTGAAGTACTTCTATTGAGCCATTTCAGAGAAATCTGCGTCGAGGTGAACTCTGGTCATTTTCTGCCACAGTCCTAAAAAGTCGAGGGTATAGCTAAACTTGC
>CM035427.1:123698290-123713290 GCA_020310875.1 Ceratopteris richardii
TCCATGCCTTGAACTCTTCAAGGTTGATAGTATCTTCATCATCTGAACTTGAGTCTGTAGGTTCCTCCTTAGGAAGACTTGGAAACTCCTCTTCCAACTCATAGGGTAATTCAACCTTCCTGCATTCATTCTCATACCAAGAATCATTTTCATCAAAGACAACATCTCTACTCACCATGAATCCCTTATTGGAAGGGTTATAAAACCTGTATCCTTTTTTATTCAAATCATATCCAATAAAGATGCACTTCTCAGCTTTGGGGTCTAGCTTTCCTCTTATCTGAGAAGGAATGTGTACATATGCTACACATCCAAATATCCTACAATGGTCAAGTGAGGGTCTCTTACCATGCCATGCTTCATAGGGTGTCATCCCATGAAGGGACTTAGATGGTAACATGTTTATGAGGTAAGTGGCAGTAGAAACACTCTCTGCCCATAGATAGTTAGGTAACTTTTTTTCATTCAACATAGACCTAGCTGTCTCAAGAATCAACCTATTTCTCCTCTAAGCTACCCCATTCTGTTCAGGAGAATACCTTGTAGTTATTTCTCTTTTGATGCCTTTGTCCTGCAAGAAGTTTTCAAACTCATTGGAGAATTACTCACCTCCTCCATCTGACCTTAGCCTCTTCAAATTCTTTTCTGTATGATTTTCAACAAGTGCAAGAGATTTTTTAAAACAATTAAACACCTCATCCTTGTGCTTCATGAAGTACAATACAGTCCATCTGTTGTAATCATCAATAAAAGATACATAGTACCTTGATCCTGAGACTGAGGGGTCTTTGCTTGGTCCCCATACATCTGTATGGACAAGCTCTAGGTAATCTTCATGCATGTAACCTTTCCTTCAGAAGGGTAACCTGTGAGACTTCCCAAATTGACAAGCACCACACTTGTAAATCATATGTTGCTTGGATACATTAGGTATTCCAAGCACACATTGATCCCTACATATTTGCTTCAAAGTTCTTTCTCCTATATGCCCTAATCTTTTGTGCCAAATCTCAAGCTCTGAAAGTGTTTGATTCTTATAACTGTATAGTGCAATATTCTTTGTGTCTTCTAACTCAAAAGTGAAAAGTCTACCTGATTTTTCTCCTTTAGCAATCCTCTTGAAGCTATGCCATGGATCCTCCACAAATGCTCCATATTGGTTGAATCTAACGTGCAAACCTTTCTCCACAATCTGTCCAAAACTCATCAGATTTTTGGTAATGGTTGGTACATAGAGTACCCTGCTCAACAAATTCTGATTTCCATCACAAGTCTTAACATTTCCAACTTTAACTACTGAGTGCTTGGTGTCATCACCTGTTTGGACTTGATGCTTACCTTTTGGTTCCTCAAGATCAGAGAGTAGTGCTACATTGCTAGCCACATGATTTGACCATTTTGAGTCAATGTAAAATAGGTGGTCATCATTTGTACCTGATTTTGAAGTCATGTTCATGATCAGAAGAGAGTCATCCTGCTCCTCTGTGTAGTTGTTGTAGTCCTTTCTGGATTTGAATCCTCCTTGGTAGTTGCCATTGGAACTATTGTTGTAATTGTTGTTGTAGTTGTTGTTGTTGTAGCCTAGGTGATGATTAAATCTACCTCTTGACTATGAGTATCCACCTCTTTGGTATCCCCTTCCTCTCTGATTCCTGTAATACCTAAAACACTCATCTGTAGTATGATTTGATAAACCAAAATGTTGCATGGTGAGGAGTTATAGGATCTCCCCCTACCTTGCTTACCTCCTCTGCCCCTTCCTCTTGATGATCTACCTCTCCCTCCATAGTTGGCTTGGGAGGTAGAGCCTTCATCTTCCACCTTCTTGCTCTTGCCTTTATCTTTAGACTTCTTATCAGTGTATAGTGCAAAAGAGTTATTACCTTTGGATATATCCCCATTCTTGTTGAGCTTTGCTCCATGAGTAAACAATTGTCCCATGAGAGTTGTAAGATATGGAATTTGCATGTCCATGTAAAGGTCCAGGGCAGTGGTGAAGCTTTCCCATTTGTCATCAGCCTTGATCCCATTGATCACTTGCCTTACAATCTGCTCTTCTTCAATCTCTTCTCCTATGCTTGCTAACTGATCTGCTACATCTTTAATCTTGGTCATAAATTCTAAAACAGCTTGCTTTCCTAGTCCTTGTGTTGGAGGAAAAATAAGATGACAAGGTTTCCCAAGTCTCTTGGGATGTCTTACAATTTCTAATATGTGGCAAAAGAAAATCAGAGATGGAGTTGAGTAAATAAGACCTTGCCAATGCATCCTTAGCACACCATGTGTTGAGCTTTTCATGTTCTTCCTTTGTTGGCACTCCTCTTGTTTTGAATGAGGGCAATTCCTCATCTCCTGAGATGTACCCATAAAGACTCCTTCCTTGTAAGTAGGTCTTCATCCTTAGAGACCATGCTTGATAGTTGTTCTTGTCCAACTTATCAATAAATGAAGGAAAACCATCTCCCATTTTACCTTAGTTTGCTCTGATACCACTATTGGGAAAGATGGATGGATGCTCCAAGAGATTGAGTAGGTACTGCCAAACCTGCTTTGTACTAGCCCCCTTCTTCTTCAGATTTGATAAGTAGACCTCCTTAGCTTTCCAATGACACCATAAAATGGCCTATGTGCTTTGGAAATAATGTGTGCAATGATTGAACCAAAACAGATAACTTTGAAACTCAAATGTCAAGAAAACCTTCTATTTATGTCTTGACACCTGCTCGATCTTTTGCTCAGTATGACCAGCACAGTAGGAATCTCAACAACCACACTATAGAAGAATGCTACAAAAATACAAGGAACCAAAGGGGAAGAGGCTTCCATAGAGGAAGCTATGGATAATCTGAAGGTAGATACAATAATGGTGGATGCAACTACAACCATAACTACAATCAAAGCTACAACAACAACAACTATCAAGGAGGCTTTAGAGGAAGAAGAGATTTCAACAACTATACTAAAGATCAAGAAGAATCTCTACTCATCATGAACATGACATGTGATGAGCATCTTTCCTACATTTACTTAGGTTGTTCCAATCATGTGGCAAGAAATGTAGCTCTATTATCTAATCTAAGCGGAATCATGAAGTACAAACAAGTGATGACACTAAACATTTAGTCAAGAAAATTGGAAATGTCAAAACATTTGATGGTAGTATGAACCTTTTGAGAAAAGTTATGTATGTGCCTATTATAACCAAAAACCTAATTAATGTTGGGCAGATTGTAGAGAAAGGTGTAGAGGATAGATTCACTAAGTATGGAGCATATGAGGAAGACCCCTAACAAGGCTTCAAAAGGATTGCCAAAGGTGAGATGTCAGGTTGATTGTTTACTTTTGAAATTGAAGACACAAGGAACATAGCACTATTGAGTTATAGAGATCAAACCTTATCTGAGTTGGAAATATGGCACAAAAGGCTAGGGCACATAGGAGAAAGAACTCTGAAGAAAATTTGCAAGGATCAAAGTGAGCTTGGTATTCCCAATGTGACCAAGCAGCACATGATATACAAATGTGGAGCTTGCCAATTTGGCAAAGCTCACATGCAACCATTCAACAGGAAAGGATACATCCATGAAGACTATTTGGAGCTTGTACACACTAATGTGTGGGGTCCTAACAAAGATCCATCTCAAGTTCAAGGTACTATTTCGCATTTATTGATGATTATAGTAGGTGGACAATTCTCTATTTCATGAAGCATAAGGATGAGGTATTCACATGTTTCAAGAAGTATTTGGCACTAGTTCAAAACCAAATAGGAAGGAGCTTGAAGATAATTAGGTCTGATGGAGGTGGTGAGTACTATTCACATGAGTTTGATCTATTTCTACAAGACAGAGGCATTAAGAGGGAAGTAACAACCAGATATACTCCTAAAATGAATGGAGCGACAGAGAGAAGGAATAGGTTAATTGTTGAAGAAGCTAGGTCTATGTTAAATGAGAAAAATTACCTAATTATTTATAGGTAGAGGTTGTTTCCACAACCACCTACTTGTTCAATAGGCTTCCATCCAAATCATTAGATGGTATGACACCATATGAAGCATGGAATGGCAAGAGACACTCATTGGGTCATTGCAAAATATTTGGGTGCACTGCCTATGCACACATCCCCTCACAAATCAGAGGGAAGCTTGAAGCTAAGGCTGAGAAATTTATATTTATTGGCTATGATCAGAATCAAAAGGGATATAGACTATAAACTCCCACTATCAAGGCATTCATAGTTAGTAGGGATGTAGTATTTGATGAGAATAATTCATGGTTTGAAGATGATTGCAGGAAATTCAGGTTACCATATGATTTGGAAAATTATTTTCCAACCCTCACTCAAGAAGATCAACACCTAACAAAGGGCATCAACTCAGAGGATGATGAGCAGATTGAATTTAAAGATTGGAAGTCAAAAGGCAAGTTCAAATACAAACAATTAGAGGATCTACTCGAGTCTTCCAACCAAGCTTTAGAAAGATCACAAAGAGAAAGTAAGAAGCCCATAAGGTATGGATATGATACATCCTTAGTCATAAAGCGCTCTGTATACATCACTAAAGACTCTATGGCAGTAGAGCCATCTTCATTTGAAGAAGCAAAGAAGAAGAACGAGTGGAGAGAAGCCATGCAGGAAGAAGTGGAAGCATTGCAGGAAAACCACACTTAGGATCTAGTTCCCAAGAAGCCATATATGAAGGTAATTGGTTCAAGGTGGATATACAAAATTAAAAAGGACTCTCATGGTTCTATAAATAGGTACAAGGCAAGATTAGTGGCAAAGGGATTTGCCCAAAGACATGGAGTAGACTATAAAGAAACATTTTCACCTGTGGCAAAGAGGCCAACAATCAGGGTATTGGTAAGTCTTGCTGCATCTAAAAATTGGAACTTATATCAGCTAGATGTCAAGAATGCATTCTTAAATGGTTGGATATCACAAGAAGTGTATATGGCACAACCACCAGGTTTTGAAGATGAAGAAAAAGTAGGCTATGTATGCAAGCCTAGAAAATTCTTCTATGGTCTCAAGCAAGCTCGTAGAGCTTGGAACCATAGGATTATTACCTATTTACAAGATCAAGGCTTTGTGGCAAGCAAGGAAGACTCTTCTTTATTTATTAAGAAGAATAAATCAGAGTCATCTACTTATGTGTCTATGTAGATGATATCATTATTACAAGGAATGATTCTAATGGTATCAAGCAGGTCAAAGCTCAATTAATGTAGGAATTCGAAATCATTGATCTAGGGTTATTAACCTACTTCCTTGGCTTAGAACTTGTGTATACAGATTCAGGTATTTTCATCACACAAAGGAAGTACATACATGATATGTTAGTAAAGTTGAAGATGAAGAACACTAAAGTTGCAAATGTTCCTATGAAGCTCCACCATAAGCTAAGTTCACATGAAGGTGAACTACTTGAAGATGTTAAAAGTTATCAACAACTTGTGGGTAGTCTTAATTATGCTACTTTGACAAGAGTAGATATTGCCTATGTAGTAAGTACATTGAGTAAGTTCATGCATGTACCAAGGAAGCCTCATATGGAAGCTGCAAAGAGGGTACTTAAGTATCTAAAGGGTACAATGAATGAGGGATTGTTCTATCCCTTCACTTCTCACATAGATATAAAGATGTATTCTGATGCAGATTCGGCTGGCTCCAAGGATGATAGGAGCACTTCAGAGTACCTATCTTTTGCAGGTTCAAAACTCATATCTTGGTCATCTAAGAAGCAACCCACTGTGGCCTTACCTTCCATAGAAGCAAAATATAGAGGTTTGACAAATCCAACTCAGGAAGCTATGTGGCTTAAGCAATTGTATGCAGATTTGGAGGTACACTCCTACACTCCAATTATGTCTAGAGATAACACTAGTTCATTTCATTTGGCTGCTAATCCTGTATACCATGCTAGGACTAAGCACATTGAAGTGCACTATCATTATGTAAGGGAGAAATTGCTTAGCAAGGATATTCAATTATCTTACATATCAACTCATTTACAATGTGCAGATATACTCACCAAAGCATTGGATGGAACAAAGATGAACATGTTCAAATTGATGATTGGTTTGCAGGAAATCAAGGAGCAATGAAGATCAAGCATGTTAGGCTTGAGGGGGAGCTATTGGTGCAATTAAGCCCAAGCCTATATACTTGATCACCTCACATAAGCTTTATGTATTGGCATAATAGTTGGAAGGCTTCATATGTACAACATCTTGTAACTTTGCTTTACAATTACATTTGTAAAAGTTGAATAAACCCACGAGGAGCTAGGAAGCATACAATCTTGTATCATTTGGTAGTTGAGTCAAGATAGAATCACTCATATACTTTAGGACTAACTTTTTAGATAGAGATTTGAATTTGAATTCAAATCTTTGGCTCCAACAAAGACTATAAAAAGAGGATATGGAACGCCCGTGTCTATCTCAAGGTTTAGAGATCATATTCATGTACTTTCAATGAAAAGAGGAGCGAACTTCATAGCTCACTCATTTCTCACTCATAGAGTAATGATTTATTGCCAATGACATTGTATTTTTACATGATTCAATACATACATGATCATTACTTCTTACTCTCATATCTCTATCACTCCATTAACACGGACAAGCCCTCGAAGGATGGGATGAGGGTATGACCACCATAAAGAAAGGATACAAAGTCATTCTCATTGTACGACCTCAATCATAGTTTTGAGACCAAGGAGTGGAGGCAAAGGCCATCTTCCCAGATGTTTCTAGAAACATTGTATTGATCTTGAGATGGAATCGATATCTTGGGAATTATTTGAATCTGTGACTAATGATAAAAAGGTTACAAAGAAGGTGTTGAAGGCCAAAGATGGGTATGAGAAGCCCGATGATGTAAACCTGATTTGAAGATGCTATACACACAAGAAGGACAACAAACATCGGAATCCTATCATGAAATACAAACTTGGGTGAATACTTGAGTCAATGACATCAACTTGGCAAGTATTGGGCTCCACCATTCCTATTAAAGTTAATGCATGAGAACTCCACCTCCTGACGTCGACAATTTCAGAAATCAATTTGAGAGCTTAATTAAAGTTGGCTATCAGTGCGATATTTGGCCTACCCCTCCAATTTTGGGGCAATCACTTTGGAGCATGATTTAGTGAACGTTGGGATTCGGCAAGGCCCACTTGGCCTCTTGAAGTCTATAAAAGCAAAGTGTCTCGCACTCATGAGGGTTGTACATATGCCCACTATTTTCCAATACAAACCGCAAATCTAAGATGCAACATCATTTTCTAGTCTACTCTCTACACTCTAGTGCTACAAGCATATTGTTGCAGGTCACTCTATGGTGAGGAGACAGAGTGTGGGCTTCCTAGTGAATGGCTAATAACACTAGAGGGTGATTTAGTGGCTTGGTTCTAGTCATTCGGTGTGAGTCAATAGTATTTCTTTGGAGCAAGTCTTCATATTTATGTATTCATTGGTGCAATCCTTCATCTTGTTGTGGTCATTGTGTCGGACAAAGCTCTTGCATTGATTATGTTAGTTTCTAGAACGGCATGCTAGCCCACTGTATTATCTTTTTGGAGCATTTTAGCCCATTCTAATAATTTTCTGAACTAAGGAGTGGCTACTTTCTCTACTACTACCAATTTTTATTACTCTTCTCTCCATGATTCTAATGTACAGTGTCTCTATTGCTAGTAAATGTGCCTACACACAAGAATGTTAAAGGGTATACTTCCCTAAGGAGAAGCCCCTTGATTAGATGGAGTACTAGAAGTGTATATTGTTTGCTCTTGTTGGAAGTGGGAGCTCTACTACCCCCTCTATAGTTTGGCACACCCAGTGGAACCTTTGCATTTTTGTGTGAAGCCCGTAGCATAGTAAATACTTGTTTTTGCATTATTTTTTTTCAGCATCTTGCAAGTGGGTACATGACCCATACTCAAGCACATAAGGAGCCTCTTTGTGTACAGAGGAGCCTTAAGAAATCATCTTTACCTTTGATTAGTAAACCTACATCCCCTCTACCCTCTTTAAATTTATCTATTAATTTGAGTGTGACCCCAGTCGCAAAGGAGAAGCATAGGAGAACATTAGATTTCTCCTAAGATACATTAGACAAAACACCAGTGCCAGTTGAGGATCTTTCTACCTTACTTAAGAGTGTGCTTCCACTCATTGTCTTCACTGATCCAATGATTTCCACCTTATGCTTGGTGTTTTCTCCTATTCGAACTATATGTCCACTCACCTTTGCTTCCATATCAATCATCAATTATATGTTTCCACTCAGATGATTGCTACATCCTCAGTCAATATAGAATACCCTTTGATCTTCTTCTATTGCTTCATGTGTTGCATTCAAGATGAGAGTCAAGTCATCCTTCTGATCTGATGCATAATTGTAATAAGTGTTATTATAGGACTGAGGTTGAAAGCTTCTTCCACCTCCTCTAGCATATGAAGTCCTACCACCTCTTCCTCTCAATTTACCTCTTTGATTTCTGCCTCCTCTACCTCTTTGATTGAAACCTTGATTATGACTTCCACCATTTTGATTGTTATACCAACAATCATTTTCCGAATGATTTATTGTGCCACAAATCTAACAAGCTTTAACATTATCTTTGTTCTTACCTCCTCTTCCTTTGCCTCTTGAATTCATCTTCCCTTTTATGAAATAAACTTGGCTTGAAGATCCTTCATCATCAGTTGACTACTTTCCTTTGGCATTCTTTCTCTTATCCTTGGAGTACAAAACTATTATCTCCCTTAATGTCCTGCTCAAAAGTTAGCATGTGTCCTAGCAATTGATTAAGATGAGGAGTAAAATGATCTAATGACAATATTATGGACAATATGAAAGGCTTCCATTTCTCATCTCCTCTCAGACCTGTAAGTATTTGTCTTACCAACTTGTCCTCTTCAATATCTTCATCTATTGCTCCTAAGCTATCTGCAATATCCATCATTCTTGCCACATAATCAGAAGTTGATTGTGAGCTCTTCTTCTTGAAAGTTGTGAAGTCAACCCATAATGAGGACTTCCTTGAGTTGGTTGTATTTTGAAAATGCTCTTCCAAAGCATTCCACACATCTGCTGCAATTTCTAATCCTCTAATGTGAGGTAGAAGATAATCATTTAGAGCCATGTAAATGATACTCCTAGCTTGAGCATCCTTCTTCATCCAATTCTTCAAATCTACAAGCTCCTCCCTAGTTGGAACACCAAGATCTTCAAACTCAGGCTTTTCTTCTTCTCTTATAATGAATGCCATCAAATCTTTGCTCATGAGGTGTGCCTCCTGTCATGGACACAAAGGAAACCATCTACAACCTTAGATTCCATGTTCCTTTCCATATCTCATTATTGGTTCAGAATTTGGAGAAACTAATTCTTCCATTGCATCCGAAATGTGCCAAAACCCCAAGATCGACTCTCTATTCGCTGAATTCTGACATCAAGAGCTCTTGTTACAAGTCGATGACATCATGATGACATCATCAATTCGCAACCGCCTTGGGAACCGCCCTTGAAAACCTATATAAGGAAGGGTTGGCCACATTCATAATCAGTCTTGCCAATACCAGTCTTGGGAGCTCAAGGAGTCGTGACCACCAAGTAAGTACTCTCCAAGTTCCAGTTCCAATTCTTGTCTTGTTCTTTGTTCCAGTCTTGTCTAGTCTAGTTCTTGGACATCTTGTCTTGTCCTCTTGTAATCTCGTAGTACGAGATCTTGCCGAGTTCCTTCTTGTATTCAGTTCATCTCCCAGAAGGGAGTTCTTGTAATCCTGAGATCTTGTTCCATACTTACTATCCCGGGTTGTGGGATCTCCTGTATCATCTCTAGCTGAGTTATTTATACCTATAGTCACGGGTTGTGGGACTTCTTGTATCAGCTACTCTAGTTCATCTCCGAGAAGGGAGTTCTTGTAATCCAGACATCTTGTCTCATACGTACGATCCCAAGTTGTGGGATCTCTTGTATCGTTTCTAGTCCAGTTTTCCATACCTATTGGTCCGGGGTTGTGAGACGTCTTGTATCAGCTACGTCTTCTTGTATTATTTTCCCTACGTGGATGTTCTTGTAATCATAAGTGTATTTCTGAAATCTTGTCTATTGTAGTCAGAGAGCACAATCTAGTGCTCCCCTGACACCTCCATCCTCATGGACCAAGCTGGATAGTTTTCTCTATCTAGCTTATCAATCTGCAAGCTTTCTCCCATCTTTTGATCTTTGTCTTAGCAAATGTTGTTTTCTCTATCTAGCTTATCAATCTGCAAGCTTTCTCCCATCTTTTGATCTTTGTCCCGGGTTGTGAGACGTCTTGTATCAGCTACGTCTTCTTGTATTATTTTCCCTACGTGGATGTTCTTGTAATCATAAGTGTATTTCTGAAATCTTGTCTATTGTAGTCAGAGAGCACAATCTAGTGCTCCCCTGACACCTCCATCCTCATGGACCAAGCTGGATAGTTTTCTCTATCTAGCTTATCAATCTGCAAGCTTTCTCCCATCTTTTGATCTTTGTACCTTTAATGCAAAGCTTCAACCTTTCATATCCTCTAGAGCTCAATCTTGACACTTCTTCAGGTTGTCTTCAAGACTTTAATCTTGTCCACCTTCAATTTGACAAAACTTCAATGTCTGCAATAGTCGAGACTTCAAATGCTCTTTACTTCACTTTGTATTGCACCTTTAGCTCTCATACCACTGATGGAGACCTATAAATCTCCAAATTCTTGATCTATGCTGATTTAACAACACTTCTATATCCATCATAGACCAAAATTTACACAAATGTTATCATGATTTACAAAATCATTCATAAACACTGCTTTGTGTGAAGTTTCTTCTTCTTCAAAGAGTTTGCTTCAGAGATGAACTTCATTACTTGCAAAGACCTTCAAATTTGTTCAATCTCATGATGCACATACCTCCATGCTACCTTTGCACAATCAGAACATTCATTAGATCTTCAAAAGAATCATTAAAACTCTGATTTGATCATTAAGACCAAATGTATGTCAAAAACTATCTCTTTGAACAAGAGACTTTGACATAGTCAACTTCTCAAGTTGATTTCTCACAACACAAGTCCCATTTTGCTAAATGCTTTTAGCCATAGCTTCCTTACCTTCTACCTTAGATTTTGAATTCTCACTTATTAAAAAACTTTACACTATGCATTGAGATCTAAGCAAAAATCTGACACAAAAATATGTGCAACTATTAGAGCTTTACTTGCAGACTTTACATATACATGTTCCTATTGACCATACACACAACTTGAAAGGAATTAGACCATGAGACTTTGAACATAGCTTGATTAACTTTTAAGTTAGATGTGTGTAAAAGATTTCCTGATCCACTTGGTCAGGCTTAGAGAAATCAGAGAAAAACTTGATGCTAACTCAGCAAGATGACTCTCTCCACATATATCACATGAACTCTTGACTTCTAATGCCCTCTCACTTTATTTATTTACATTATTGACTTATATACAAATTCCTTTATCATTCTATGCCTATATCATTCCTTTATCATTCTAATAAATATCTATGTCTATTGTACAAGAAGTTTCATCTGTAATGTACATATGTATACAAGCTACATTTCTGAGGTCTCTTCATTTCCTTCAATGACATCTGACTTCATTTTGATTTGTGACCTGCTTCAAGTCACTTCATAATCATCAATTGGTGATTGCTTTGTTCCAACATCTTCAAATGAAGAAGGCTCTTCTACCATAGAGTCTTTAATGATATACACAGAATGTTTTGTGACTAAGGATGTATCATATCCATACCTTATGGGATTCTTACTTTCTCTTTGTGATCTCCTTAATGCCTTATTTGAAGACTCTGGTATGTCTTCTAGTAGCTTGAGTTTCACCTTGCCTCTTGACTTCCAAGCCTTGAAGTCAATCTGCTCTTCATCTTCTGAGTTGATATCTTCTATCAATGGTTAAACTTCTTGTGTGAGGGTTGGAAAATCATTTTCCAAATCACATGGTTACTTGAATTTCCTGCAATCATCTTCAAACCATGAATTATTTTCATCAAACACTACATCCCTACTAACCATAAATGCTTTGTTAGTGGGATTGTACAACCTATCGCCTTTTTGATTCTGATCATACCTAATAAATATACATTTCTCGGACTTAGGGTCAAGCTTCCCTTTGATTTGTGATGGGATGTGTGCATATGCAATGCAGCCAAATATTTTGCAATGGTCGAATGAGGGTCTCCTGCCATTCCATGCTTCACAGGGTGTCATACCATCCAATGACTTGGATGGAAGCCTATTGACCAAGTAGGTGGTTGTGGAAACAACCTCTCCCCATAGATAATTAGGCAACTTCTTCTAATTTAACATAGACCAAGCACCTTCAACAATTAACCTGTTCCTACCTTGTGCCACTCCATTCAATCCAAGAGTGTATGTGGTTGTTACTTCCCTCTTTATGCCTCTGTCCTTTAGAAATGAATCAAAATCATGTGAAAAATACTCATCACCTCCATCAGATCTAATCCTCTTCAAGCTCCTTCGTGTTTGTTTTTCAACTAGTGCCAAGTACTTCTTGAAACATGTAAATACCTCATTCTTATGCTTCATGAAATAAAGAATTGTCCATCTATTGTAATCATCAATAAATGAAACATAGTACCTTGAACTTGAGATTGATGGATCTTCTCTAGGACCCCACACATCAGTGTGTACAAGCTCCAAATAGTCTTCATGGACGTATCCTCTGTTGTTGAATGGTTGCCTATGAGCTTTGCCAAATTGGCATGCTCCACATTTGTATATCATATGTTGCTTGGTCACATTGGGAATACCAAGCACACTTTGATCCTTGCATATTTTCTTCAGAGTTCTTTCTCCTATGTGTCCTAGCCTTTTGTGCCATATTTCTAACTCAGATAAGGTTTGATCTCTATAACTTAATAGTGCTATGTTCCTTGTGTCTTCAATTTCGAATGTGAATAATCTACCTGACTTCTCACCTTTAATAATCCTTTTGAAGCCTTTTTGGGGGTCTTCCACATATGCTCCATGCTTAGTGAATCTGACCTGTAAACCTTTATCAACAATTAGCCCAACACTAATTAGGTTTTTGGTTATAGTTGGAAGATACAAAACTTTGCTCAAAAGGTTCATACTACCATCATATGTTTTGACATTTCCAATTTGCTTGATTGAGTGTTTATTGTCATCACTTGTTTGTACTTCATGCTTCCCTTTGGGTTCTTCAAGATCATATAATAGAGCTACATTTCAAGCCACATGATTGGATCAACCTAAATCAATATAGAAAAGATGCTCATCATCTTCACCTTGCTTGGATGTCATGTTCATGATGAGTAGAATCTTCTTGGTCTTCAGTATAGTTGTATTCCCTTCTTCCTCTAAAGCCTCCTTGATAATTGTTGTTGTTATAGCCTTGATTGTAGTTATGGTTGTGGTTGCCTTCGCCATTGTTGTATCTACCTCTTGATTGTTGATAGCTACCTCTATAGAAGCCTCTTCCCCTTTGGTTCCTTGTATTCTTGAAGCATTCTTTTGTAGTGTGGTTGTTAAGACCACGAATGTTGCATGGTGAGTTGTTGTAGGGTCTCGCCCCACCTTGCTTTCCCCTCTGCCCCTTCCTCTAGCACCTCTTCCTCTTCCTGCATAATTATCTTGAGAGGTAATAGCCTCTTCTTCACTCTTCTTGCTTTTACCTTTATCCTTAGCTTTATTCTTATCTGTATAAAGGGCAGAAGATTGGTTACCTCTTAAGTTGTCACCATTTCTATTGAGCTTTGTCTCGTGGGTGAAGAGTTGCCCCATCAAGGTGTTGAGGTCAGGTATTTGCATATCCATGTTGAGATCCATTGTTGTGGTGAAGGACTTCCACTTTTCATCATCCTTGATTCCATTAATGATCTACCTCACTATGTATTCTTCCTCTATCTCCTCTCCAATGCTTGCAAGCTCGTCAGCCACATCTTTCATCTTGGTTACATAATCAACCACTCCTTGCTTTGGTTGTTTCTTTACAGTTGTAAATTTCATCCACAACTGATTCTTCCTAGCTCTTCTATTTGAGCAGAAATATGATGAGAGTACTTCCCAAGTCTCTTGGGAGGTCTTGCAATTCCTAACATGTGGTAATAAGAAATCAAAGATTGAGTCTAGTAGATATGACTGGGCAAGAGCATACTTTGCACACCTTGTGGTCAACTTCTCTTGCTCTTCCCTTGTAGGTTGATGCTTGTTCCTAAAGATTGGCATCTCTTCATCCCTTGAGATGTATCCATATAGACTTCTCCCTTATAGGTAGGATTGCCTTCTTAGTGACCATGCTAAGTAGTTCTTCCTGTCCAATTTATCAATGAAGGATGGAATTCCATCTCCCATCTTGATTGTTGTTGCTCTGGTACAATTGTTGAAGGAGATGGTGGATAGTCACAAGAGATGAAGTGGCGTAGCTAGATCTTGCTTCACACCTGCTAAGAATGATGGAAGGAGAGTGAAGTGGTCCTGATTAGCTAGCTAATTAACATAAATAATCATATATATTGCTTGGAAGGTAATCCATTAATAGAAGGAAAAAACAGATAGATTGGAAGATAATCCAAGATAAAAAACTTTCTATTTTAGTTCACACACCCGTTCAATGTTTTGGACAATTATCTGAGCACAAAAACAATTGGCTTAATTCCCTTAAGGGAACTCTAGTTAATGTAGTAAGCTAACAATCATGAGTGATTTCATAAAAAATAATGGAATACATGCAGAGAAAGAAGTTCAACAAGGCACAGCTCCATCCTGACATTCATGGTCTGCAATAGTCATCAGACCAGTGAGCCAAGATATGCTAATATCTGATGATTTTGAGAATCGGTGCTAATGAAAACTTTGTAGAATTGTAATGCTAATTCTATCATGCTTTGAATCATGGAAAATGATCAACTACAGAGTGAGAAAAAGCTCTAA